>JBCAUI010256412.1:0-16100 GCA_038406195.1 Haplosyllis anthogorgicola
TAAAGAATACAAGCGATCATATCAACACATCACTGATTTGCTTATACTTCTTGCTTAGTGCACTGGCTGCACCAAGCGTCTGCCGTATCACGCAATATAAGAGAGAGGAGAGCAAACGTGCACCGGCATAGTCCGAATCTGACATTTACATACTAAAATGAATTAGAGGAGAAAGTATATGATTTAGGGCGTCACGAAACTTTTCACGTTTAACAACTTAATGGCGGTTTCCTAATTAATTAAATGAAAAATTAACATGAAAAACATCTTCTTTAAGCAAAAATGCAAAATGTTGATAAATTTACGTTATTAATAAAATTCTACACTGCTTAATTACGTGACTCAATAACACCGTTTTAGAATAATTTTCCTACGAAATGTTCTCAAATTGATAATATTTGTTCGCCATTTTATTCTGTTTTATTAAACTTTGATCTTGATGATACAAAATGCCTCCGACTGTGTGCTTTAGTAAGACTACATGTATACTTGTATAACAACATTGCATGTTGGATTTGAAATAGACTAATAAGGAAGTATATGAGGGAGCGATGAATAATTCAACACGTTTCCATGTCGGATTTGTATGTGGCTCTGATTAAGGTTTGTACCGCTAGTTATGTTGGTGAATTAATTTACATGAACTTAAAATGATTTTCGCTCCATGTCTCCTGTCAACTTAATTTAATAAACAAAACTGATTCTTTATTGTGTCAAGTTCGTTGCAGTAGTATGCTGGGATATGATGGTAGTTTGACGTAATAAAGTCCTGATATTACATAGGCGCCAATGTAAAACTTGCTTGTCATTTCATAGAATACTTCAGTACACTGTATCGTTACAAACGAAATGAAACACACTATTTTGGTTGCATGTCAGAGTATTAGCTGTAATAGAATGTTCATGTAATTCTTAAGAGCCTTTGCACCTGTTAAGGGAATGGACATTGTCTATCTGTGGAAATGTAAAATAGCAATGGATTAGCATCCATCTTACGGACGCCTGCAGATAGAACTAATGGCAGTAGCTTTTTGACAAAGCAGCAGCAGTAATTAGCCTGGATAAAATATTATATGGGCATAGTATTTATTTAGATTGATGAAAGTGGGGTTTTTTTCATTTTTTAAATGAATTTGATTTTATATGGTAAGAAAGCCTAATCTGGCAGGACTCAAATATTATCAAAAATTCCTTTCAATTTGAAAATGTACAGAACAAAAGAATTACATACTGTGCATATATTGTATATTGTTCTGAAACTGATAGAAGTTTCACCCTCTGCTGTTAAAAGTCCAATATTGTGTAAGTAGTGAAAGTGCTTACATTAATTAATGATTGTTATAATTTGTATAAAATTTATTACTAAATTGACAAAATATCACTAAAAGTTAATATTACAATTAATGACTGATAGCTCAATTCCAAAAATCTTATTTGTGTATAGAAGGTGTTTAAGGCAAATATTGAAATATAAATATGAGCAAATTGAGTACATGTCAAAAATATCCAGGAAGAACTAATAAAAGAAAAGAAATAAATGGATGTCAGGAGTAACCTTTCCGCAATATGTGAAAACATTTTAGTCAGCAATAACGTCCTCCGCAAATTTTGTTTTCCGCAGTCACCATAGTTTTTGTGGTTGATTCCTCTTTCTTTTTGTGCTGATTAACGAACAAGTCGTCATTTGATAATGTCGACATTTAATTTAAGAAATGTATATACCATTCAATACACATTGGTGCTAAATGTTAAGTAGTTTACTTGGAGATTCCCATTGGTGTTTTTGGAAACTGTACGTTCTATACTGTTGATCACGTGAAAATGATAGAATGTCTAGATCTTTTCAAAATTGATATTGTATTTGATTCGACCAAAAATAGAATTACCTTCTGTGCTTTTCACTTAGACAAAAACACAACGTGAATATCTTTTGTTTCCTAGATGACCGGAAGTTAATGAACATATGATCCTATGAATCATTTTCACAGTACATAATGTCCCAACACCCGTTCATTACACATTGGAGCCTACTGTTGGATTTCTATAATAGCTTCATTACCCTGTAATTATTTTTTATATCCTACACAAATAGTTCTCTGCAAAAACCTATGTTACTCATTTCCTGGAAGTTTTGCAGGTGAATTCAACTGAAGATATTAGCAGAAAACAAATAATGCACTAAAGAACAATGGAATCTCTTGTGTGTATTGGTATGTTGACATGGAAGTGAAAATCGCCCACTCTAATTTTCAAAAAGGTTATGCTGTTCCAGCGCAATTGAACTACAGTGCACCTCGCTTAACTCGAACACGGATAACATAACCGAACCATCTGTACAAATCTTTAATTCAGCAAATGGCACTGGTACTTCACTCCTAACTATAATGTATGTCAAAGAGTGGTCCTTGTGGGAGTTTTTAGGCCCTTGTGGGAGTTGTTAGGCCTTTAAAGTCCACTTGATTGGTCTGATATGAAATGTCAGGTTCACTGCACAGATGAGTAGAACTGATCAAAACAGGTACATTAGTTCACACATGAATGCACTTGCTTAACATGCTTTCACACGTGAATAAAGATGCTTGGCATGCATCCACACCTCATTGTCAAAGTGTAAGATTTGACAAATCACACAATCAGTTTTTGTTGAAAGTGCAACAGTTAATTGCAATATGTCAATCAGTGTCAGGCCCAAGATGAACATCAGCAGGTAAGCAATATACACGTGGACCAAGAGTGAATTAAAAGCCAATCTAAAGATGGCTGCATGATCTAGAAGCCTTCAGATCTGATTAAATGGTTCAGAAAAGCCATCAGTTATGGAACAAAAGTGCATCAAAAAGATCAAGAAATGGTCAATACAGCCAAAGGAAATTGTATCTGGTCAATGGGCTCTCTCGTACCTTTAAACCTATTGTTCTAAGTGCCGTGCTAAGAGGCACATAATCGTCCATTGGCCAGTTCACGTACTTTGCTGGGGGTAAAATTTCCTTTGATTTCTTGATCTGAGCCCAGCATGGAATTATTTTGTTCTTCTGTCTTTTGTTCTGTATGTTTCCAAATTGATGGAAATTTCAGGAGCTGTCCATCCCACTTTCCATGTTACCATTTTCTTTCCCCACATGGGGGCTGAAATCGTCTTCAGTTCTATTTAATAGTCTTACAGAAAAGCCTTATTGAATTATTGAATAAGAAATGAATAGGATTTCATGAGTCTCACATGAGTGTTGACAGCTTCACACTGCAACACCTTCACATATGCACGACTTGTTGTTTTTTCCAGATCACGAAATTGCTGTCAATTGTTTAACATCCTGCAACAATTGAATTTCGGGCCAAGTTAATGAGACAAATAACCATTCAGTGTGGAACTCTACTGACATAAAATTGATAGAACTTTCATGATTTACAGGGTCACTGCAAGAAAATTGTAGGAGCTAACTAAGAGAATTCTCCCTCCCAGCGTGATTCAAGGGATGAAATGTCTATCAGTATTTTAACAATAGAAATTCAAAAACAAAGCATGGAAATGTTCTGTTCTCTCTACTACCCTTTATCTTGCAACAAATTTTATTTTCCACTGTGAAAATCATTTTTTCATTCATTGTACCGGACGACAGTAGAACCATCCATCTATTGACACTGGAATTTGGATGAAGATGACAATACGGCAGGTTTTAAGTTCATCCTGCCATCGTGATATTACAGAGAAACATAAGAAGCACTGAAACATAAACATGAATGCAACCTTAACCTTCATGCTGCAGGCAGATTCAGGATGTAGGATGTTGGTCTCATAATGACACAAGAGCCTCATGCAAATTCATAATGCCAGTAGAAATCTCATTGACTCATTGTTAAAATTTTGGACCAATTGATAGAAAATTAGTGATATTTGCAGAAAGAAAAGGACAAGAAGATATACAAAATGATTGCATAACTTCTCATTTCCATTTTATAGAAATAAGGAGAGATGTAAGGAACATTTAGTGCATACGTTCTCATTTAGAGCAATAAAAATAAGAATGGCATTTTTTACCATTTTTACCATTGGCATTATGAATTTTCCTAAGGCTGTTGTGTCATTAAGAGATTGGCATCCGACACCCTGGGATTGCGGGCTCGAGAAACGCAAAGCTCAATCCTTTGTTGCAACAAATGTCACAGATTGTTAAGTATCTGTAAGTAAAGCGACGAGTTCTCTTCATCTTGGTTTACGTAACTCTATCTGAGGCGGAACAGAAACGAATATAGCGCCGTAATCAGCGCACACCCTGCTTACGTGAAACCTAGCGTGCGTTTTGCAAAAGAGCTTTAAATACTTTTAAATACTTTTTGTAAGTATCTTTGTATAAAATATAGTTAATCCCTAAACATTCAAGTTATTACTACCTGTACATGGATGAACAAATGTCATTTGAAGAAATTAACGCCTAAAGATTAAATTCCTATCAGTTTTAGAACAATAGCGCATCAAAAGCACAGCGTGGAATTCTTTTGCTTCCTCCTTTGTTCTATGCGTTTCCGAATTCCATGACTTTTATTGTAGCAAGAAATGCACATCAAATCTAGCCCGAGTCATATGGAAAAAGCAATAATGAATGAATAATCCTAAAACTAAAGTTCAGCTCCCGAAATGGGTTTCATTTGATGCTGTGTCTTTGACTCTGACAAAAGTGTCTATTGTTCTCAAAATGAAGAGCTTTATCTAGGCATTTCATCCTCTGTTGCCAAACTTTCAAAATGATTATTGTTCAATTATTATTGAATTTTATGTTCCCACACAATGATTCTCTAAATTTAATACCACCTGAAATGGATTTCATTTTGGACAGAAAGAGAGCAATTCACCCTGTGCTTTTGATGCGCTATTGTTTTCAAATTGGAGAGCCTAAAACAGCTATTCCATCCTCTGTTTACAAAAACAACCTTGAATTTACAAAGCCTAAAACATCTTTTGTGCTTTTTTTTCTTCTTCTTTGTTGGTTTGCGTGATTAAATTGAAATAACCAAGGAAACGAAGTTGACAGAAAATTTTAGGCTGTTATTCCATAAAATGTTGCTCGAGTTCACTAATGTTAAAACCATCCTAAAAGTTCTCAGAATAAACTGTTTCCATGATATCAAAACACAGAACAATTTCGCCCTGTTGCATTAGTGAACTCAAAGAAGGTTTTTCCAAATTAAAATTCCCTTACTAATTCACCAAATTTACCTAATTTGACAAATTCTTGAGACAGTTTAATTGCATGTCAGGCATGTCTACCTATTGTTCTACAATTGCAATTAGGATACAAACCAAAAATGGTATTGCCCAAGTATCAGTAACTGCACCGATTTTGGTTAAACATACCAATATAGCTGGACATCAAATTTCGAAAAACCTCCACTGTAACATTTAACTAACTCTGCTGTTTAAAAACACCTTTCGAGGCATTTTAACAATCCAACAGCTATTAACATCTTGTCGCGCACGTCAATACGGAGCAGACGTGCTAGCTGCCGCACAATTTCTTTGAACTAGAAGTTCTTTAGTATTTCCCTAAGGTAATACATAGAATGTGAACCAAAATGACCCAAATATGTAGTTCTATATTGTAGGTGTGTAAAATTAGTCTCAAATAACAGTGGTTATTTGAGACTAATTTATTTATACATTCCAAACTCTTATTTTAGCTAAACACCAGAAGTTGATTTTCAAAGTCATATTAATTCAGTACTGTTATGATTTAGTTTTTTGACATAAACAAAACATAGCTTAATTCCACAATTTTTATTTTGATTCTCAGTCATTATTAACTTGAAATAATGAAGAAATGGGTTCAGAGAATTAACATGGGAAAATACCACGTCTGATCTGCAATGCCTGAACTTTTATTCAACTTTAACCTACAATTGCTGCGACGGTCGTCATCCTCACAAAGAACACACGAGTATCATATGTCAGTAGAGTGCATAACGTTACACTGAGCGCAATTAGATGAATGGAAACCTAAAACACGTTATTTGACGGAGGAAACAATGATTAGAAACATACCAAAGGTCAGGGTTAGGTCTTTATGAACGAAAAGAAATCGAGCTGATATTAGAAAGGAGCTACACGCAGGCCATGGTAAATTTAAATTACTATTTCTAGTTTATCTTGTGATAATAAGGGATAAAATTTTCATCAGTTTTGGAAAAATAGAAATTCAAAAGCACAGCGTGGAATTCTTTTGTTGTCTCTTTTGTCCCAGATGTTTCAAATATTCAAAATTGCTTTTGCCATTGTTCCAAAGCTGATAGGAATTTCATCCTCTTTGCCTTCATGCCCACCAAACACGTCACATTTTGTTGTCAAAACTTCCCAAATTGATAGAAGTTTCAGAAGGTGATGTGGAAATCCCTGCATCACATTTTGGGATAATAACATTTCATGTTGTGTCTTTGAAAACCAATGAAGAAAATAAATGTACCCTGTTTAGTGTATACTCATAACAGCCCCTACTAAGACATATCAGCTTGGCTCAGATTGTTTCAAGTTACCTGTTCGGTTACCTTTTTGTTCACTGAATGACTCAACACAATATGGTTGTTTATGATATTATTTTCATCTCTATGATTAACAGAAATGTTAATGAAAAGGCTAATGTTAAATGTTAGACTAAAATAGTCAGCGACATTAAACAATAGCAGTTATTTTTTAAAATATTGTTATGTAAACACCATACAAAATGTCGGATAAATGATTTAGTTGTTTTAAGCCAATTGAACCAAGAAATCATAACAAAAACTAAAACAGAGATAAATTAACCTTCAAATGTTGAAAGTGTAATGACATTTTGTTTTCGTAATGATAATGGCACAAACTATCTTTACTGATGTATTTGTTTAACTTATTGTAGGCAGAAAACAAGATTCTGTGGGCAGAAGGCAAGGTCCTACATTCTTTGTTCATTGTTTTGCAATATCTAGAATAGTAGAGCCTTTAATAACTTGGCCTATTTGAGATCTATTGTATTGATAACTTTGTTTATTGTATATTTATTGTACAATGTATGCTATTGAAACAAAAATTTATAACAAAAAGCAAAACAGAGATAAATTAACCTTCAAATGTAAAAAGTGTAATGGCATTTTGTTTTCGTAATGCTACTGGCAAGAAAGGTTTGTTTTGCAATTGTGGGTAGAGGACACATTCTTTGTTTTGCAACATCTAGAATAGCAGATCCTTTAATAGCTTTCTCTATTATAGATCTATTGTATTAATAGTTTTATCTATTGTAGATCTATTGTACAATGTATCTTTGTTCTGAATGACAATATATAACATATCCACAATTGGAAGAATAAAGTTCTGTTTACAAGTTAACGTTAATGTTCCCACTATAGAATTTGTATCTAAATATGGACATCTGACTGACACGCGCTCAATAGAACGTTCTGAATTCAAAGCAGCTGAGAGTTATTAGTCTGGTTTCCGGTTACACGAAACTGGAACGTAAACCCAGAAATAACCGTTCAGTGACCCTAATATGGTCACGTTGTTAAAGCTCTTGTAGAAGATCCAGAAATTTATCCAGATGACGGGGAAGGATAATAAACATACCAGTGTAATATCATCTATTCAGTATTCAGTATCAGTATTCTATTCATGAAATTAGTATCAAAATCACCCGCAACAATTAACTTGAGTGCGCTGAGCATGAAATTAATAGTAATTTCATGATCTGGTGGAGAGTGTATATTTTGTGTTGTAATGGATAGTAACCAGACAGCGTGAAATTCTATTGTTCTTCAACGTTCCAAATTTGGTACTGATTTCGCGAGCTGCTTTAGACTTACAATTCCTCGGAGATTGAAATATCTGCTCATGGTTCCTCATTTCGGGAAATTATTTGTTTTTTGTTTGAATTTAATACCCTGCACCTAATTCTATTGTCTCAAAACAATGTCAGACGCTGGTATGAGATTAAATTTATTAAATCTATTCTAAGAAGTATTTTCTGTTAAACTTTTACATGCATACCGATGTAGAGTCAAGAAATGAATTAACTCCCATTTTCTCTTTCTCCCTCTGACCTAGAACTCGTCAGTGGCTTACCATGGGATTAACTGTTTGGTAAGAGACAGGTGCAGAAGCTGGCGTTCTGTCCGTAAAATAGGTTTGACTGATGTCCAAAGGCGAGATGGCGTTTCTGTGTCTTGCGAAGGAGAGTGTTATTTTTAACTCAAATTCCTGCAAACAGCGCTGAAGTTTGACAAACAAATTATTAGAGATTTTCCCGATTGAATTGCCTGCCAAATTTGCCTAAATTGTAAATAATATTAGTAAAATTAGTCCATTAAGTGAGATCATACCAGGAAAACAGCGGAATCCGGAAACAGAAGTTCACGCTGTACTTGTGTATTCAAGAAAACGCAGCTTCATCAGACAAAGGTGTAAAATTGGTACCAGCAAGGGAAGGTATGCGCTGAGTGCGATGGAAGTTACTCCTGTTCCTTCATTTCAACACCAAGACTGAGCTTGAGCCCGTTGGCCGCTTTTGATGTAGAAATTGTGCAAAATTGGTTGTACATCAAGGATAGGCTTTAACTTTAAGATTAATTATCACAACCCAAATCGCCAGCCCGCTCACACCATCTATGTCCACAATCAAGTGTACATAGCCTGGCAGATCCGCGAAAGTCAATAGCAAACCTTGACTAGAGAATGGGAGACCCATCTGTATGCTATTCATGTGATTATTGTAGTTTTTAATGCGAAGAGTCTGTCAGTTCATAAACATAACGCACATCCTTTAACACGTTAAGAGTGGTTTATTATCTAATGTCCCAAGCAGCTTGTTTTCATAGACTTAATGCACATCCATAACGCAACAAAATGAATACCGAGAGTTGCTTTATGTTGGTTTATCACATAACGCTGACAGACCAGCATCATGTAATAAACCAACATACAGCATGACTTGACCTTGGTTCCATTAAAGGATGGGCGTTTATGAAACCGAGCTGTATTTTGACACACTTTGTAAAAAAATACCTTTTTATCGTGCAACAACAGTTCATTTGAGTAAAACCATATCTCATTGTCCTTCAAGGTTAACTTGTCTAGACATTTGTTGTGTAAGACATGATCCGACTCACTTGGTTTCTTTGACAACGACTCGCCCATCCGGTGCTCGGATTTCCTGCACTTTACAACACGTACAGTGAGTACACATCTAAGGTTGTATGTCGCCAGAAAAACGCAGTCGAGGTTTTTTCGAAATTCTTTTACTAATAAGTCTAACTAGACTCATTGGTAACATTTCGTAAATTTATATGTTATGAATGTTATCATTATGAATTTGCTGATTTCAAAATTAATAATATGTTATAAATTACCTAATTGTGGTGAAAATTTACATGTTTATGAAATTTAACTGAATAGTCTAGTTTTATATAAAACCAGATGGAATCTTTGCTTTGCACAGAAATCCATGCAAGGATCATACCCCCTGAAACAAATGTCCACTCATAAAGTTCCCAGTGTAATATCATCTATTCAGTAGACCAGTAAAATTCAAACTCTCATATCATGTTCAATTTTGAACAAAATGAGCAATAATGAATACCAAAATTAATGGCTGGAAATATTCTTTAATTGATTAAATTTAGCATAATTCTACAGTGAACTCTTTATTTTATACGATTCAAAAACATGCAGCAAGACGGCAGATTCTACTGCATTGTTGATATTCTGATGATTGTCCTTAAAACTAGCGTGAGTTACTGCCAGAACCCATAAGCTTCACTTCATGCGCGGTGTAGATTCGACCAGTACCGTTTATTCACCCTATCACAGAAAGACTGGAGCCGATGTACCGAGAGATAGTAGTGGTGCCCACGTTTTAGTGGCAATTTTTGCGTATTTTGTACTTCAACCAATCAATTAGATAAACAAACTGAAGGTAGCTTGCAAATATAATGCTCTTAACACTGATCGAAGGATCGCTGATTCCTAGAATGTCCTTAAGTTCTTAAAAACAATGTCAGGAGCTGCATTATTATGTCTTCTTCTAATTCACTTATTGCTCTTGTATAGTACTGTGTTCTCATTTTGTACGACCTGATTCATTTTTTTAGCGAGGGTATGTTCAGTGAATACAACTTCACTGACTAACATACAACCACCACCACAGGACCTTGTTGTTGACGGTGACAATTTGGTAATTGATTGTCTGTCTGGTTGGAGATACACCTCCTTGGATTCTCAAAAGACGTACCAATGCGCAAGTGGAAGCTGGAATTCCTCATTTGAGGATTGCGCTGGTGAGTTGAAAGCAAATGTTATACAATTCAATAAAGTCCGTTGTGTAACAGACTAATGTTGGCTGTCACAGTGCCAGTTCTAATCTGATTAATGTTTCCTTAGATTATTACTTGTTTCATTTGTATCATTATAGAACTAATTGTTAACAATTACAGCAAAAACTTAAGTTTTAATTTCTACATTTGCATCATTATAGAACCAATTGCTCTCAATTAAAGTAAACAACTTAAATTTTAATTTCTACTTTTAAGTAAGCGGATGCACTGTCGATACCACTGGGCAAATCAACATTCAACTCCCTTCCGATGACTTTGTTGCTGACGACAATAGTTTGACTATTTACTGTCAATCTCCCTGGCAGTTTTCCTACATGGTTACAAACAAGACATATCAGTGCAGTGGTAGAGGCTGGGACAGGGCATTTGAGAACTGCACTGGTAAGTGTTAACATTGCACATTGCAACAACTATTGTTTTCAAAGCCCGGGAAAATCCCCTGAACAGAACAACAGGATTCATTCTGTGTTTTTGTGTCCGTTACCAATGCAGACTGAAATTCTTTGTTCCAAGCTAGTAGGATATTCTAGACCTGAATAAATCCTGTCTTTCGCAACTTTAAATTAAGATGCATTTTATCACATCTTATTTACTACCATAAATTATGACCCACTAATTAGTTCGTCAATTACAGTCTTTCCTAATCTTTTTTAGGATTTTTGCCCCTTTGTGGTAATAGTAATTTCTAACGTTTCTCAAAAAACTCATGCTTGAGTGTGATCCTCGATCACTGGGTGCGCTGCAAACTTCGTTTCAATAGACTAGACTATGGAAGTGATAGGCATTGACAACCACTGCATGATAGACCATTAAAAAGCACTCCCACATTACCGCTAACAATAATTAACACTATTGGCAATGTTGTGTCGTTGGCAGGATAAATAGCAGTGTTAGGTAATTTTGATGGAGGGCTGTGTAATAGCCTAGAAAAATATTTTTTTAAATTTTGACAACGTCTATTTATGTCTTTTAGAACATTGAACCTGAAAAGTAATTTATGAACAAAGCCACAACAATTTTTGTTATTCAACTACCAATCAATGGGTAAAGTGTAGTTGCTAAAACAGCGCGTTAGTCAACTCCCCTATCCATAATTGTAACTGATTTTACAACTAATAACGACAATAATGATATCTTAACTATGTGTATGTAACTATAGTGTATAATTTACCTGATGTTTCGTTTGAGAAGAACATATTGTCCAGTTGGCATAAGCGAGCTTAAATATCGATTCATACCATTTTGTCGGTTTCATCATACAAATATTAAAAGAAAAATTATGCCTCTATTTGTTTTACTCCATATATCTTATGGAAATGGTTCTAACAATAGTTCCAACAAATTTTAACTCGTTTAAAGAACAAAAGAAAGACACACACTAATTTTATGAAATGCTATTGTTCCAAAACTGAATTCACGAGTTGATCTTGTTTTTTGAGATGTCTCTATGTAAGAAACCATAATAATGTTCCTCTTTTCAAACTCTTTTTTTCCTAAAAGGGAGTGAAATTTTCTTGCCAGCTATCATTTGTTCAATGTTCAGTACACTGTGTATTATGTATTTGCAGTTAGAGTGTGTGAAGTAGATACAAGTTCACTGACAAAAATACAACCACCACCGCAGAACCCTGTTGCTGACGGTCAAAGCCTGACAATTGAATGCCAGTCTGGTGCGCAATATGCATCCACAGCAACACATAAGACGTACCAATGCATTGGAGGAACCTGGAACAACTCGTTTCAACATTGTACAGGTAGATTTTACTTTGTTTTTTGTTTTTTTTATCTCTTTCATGCCGAATATTAAAGACAAACCTCGAATTCCAAGCATCACAAGAAAATTTCGTGTAAAATTTGAACTTTATGATTTTCACAAAAGATTGCAGAGTGACTGAATACAATTCGTCACGGTTAATCATCATTCTATTCAGCGACGCACTTTAAGATACTGTTCCAAGTGAGTTCATGCTACGAAAGCTGAGAAGAATCTGTATTTTGAGAGATTTAAGCAACATCGCCTGAAATTCCTATCATTTTGGAAACGAAGGAGAAAACGAAAGAATTTCATGCTGTGCTTTTGATGCGCTATTGTTCCAAAATAATAGGAATTTCACCCTTTGTTGGTTCCTGTATGATTCCTAAATGAACAGAATGTTTCAACAAAAGAAGATCTTGCAGTTGTTTTTAATACTGCACTGTTTTTGTCAACGGCTCAGTGTGAATTGGGTCCCAATTTGAACCACAAATCTTGAACCATTACGAATGAAATATTATTCATCATTTATTATCCTGTCGCAATTTTCTCGAATGTTTTCATATTACAGTTATTCCAAGTCGAAGTGGCAACCCCTGCACGGTCTCAATCACTGGCTTTTCCCGTGTGCAACAACCCGCAGTGAGTAGTGTTAACCATGGTAACACCCTCGTCCTTTACTGTGAGGCTGGATGGCAGTTCACGGGTGGACCTCTCGATGATGAACAGAGGGTCCACACTTGTAACAACGGCACCTGGGATGTTGCATTTACCGATTGTAATTGTGAGTGTGATACTGACAGGAAACCCTGTCTTTTGTGGCCAGTGTCTTCCAAGACCATCCAACATAATTTACCACCAATCTTATTTTACTGTAGACATGGAAGGTTAAGAAAATCAAATAAATCTGTTCTTCTTGGAAGCCTTTTACTAAAATAAACCCATGCAAAAATTAAAATGATTCTTCTGGGCGTTTTTCTTTATTTTCCTATGGATATTAGGAGCAGGGATGGCAAAAGAAGAAAATTTATCCTTTGATGCTTTGTTTCCTTCACTAGCACATGAAGGAATTCCTGTGTTCTGAAAGGTCCGCAAGTTAATATGGTTTTCCCGAACTATTGTTTCATTTGACTGCAGTTACAGTTACAATTCGGTATTTTCAGATGCCTTGCCGTCCTGTGATACGTTTAACATGCTGGGCACATACGATGACACAACAGGCGAATCGATAATAGAAAACGGGAAGACCAAGCAGGAGTGTCAGCACGCCTGTCTTATGATGTCCGAGGTAGGAACCGTTCTGTGTTGTCATGTCAGGCAATGAACACTTTATAAATCCATTCTTTCAATGTAGTCGAGATGTAACTTGTACGTGCATTGACCGCCAATTTGTGTGGAATTTTTTTTATTTTTTCCAAATTAAAATTTTGACCGCAGCCCATACTGTCCCAATTGTTATTTTTACACAAAGCACTTGGCAATTTCTAAAGATATTTGATTAGGATTGACGCTGCAAACCAGCCCTGCAACACTTATTGTAAGGTGATTCTGAATACGCTAAACACTTCTTTGGATGAGCACTTACTTTTGGGGAGTAAAATGATGTCGAATTGGGTGATGTCCTGGCAATGGAGAGTTCTTTTTAGCAATTGAATGTATTTGATGTCCAATGGTCGGGCAAAGGTAGTGGTCGCGCAAAAGAATGTTTGTCCAAACGAAGTTCCACTGCATTCATACTTTGTTCACATTTTATTTTTTTTCACATCATCAGATTTACATTTTCAACATTTGCGCTAGCAAGTGTAGATCTATATTACATGTGTTGAACGGATGCTTATCCGAATCATTAAGTATTAACCGCTATTTGGCTGAATATTCTCTAATGTACGGACGTTCTATTGGTGATATTGATCCCTTTACAATAGTCAAGTCATTTGTACAGCAATCAAGATTTAAGATAATATTACCAGGGACTGGAATAGGAACCGAACACTGTATGTTTTATTATTTTCGTACATGGTGTAATTCCACATAACTGTAACAGTTTTTATTATTAGGTTAAAATATTATGCTTATCGGATCTATTTTGATCCCATTGAACAAAGCAGCTGCGGTATATTACAGCAAATTTGTTCACATTAAATATTAATTGAGTCGTATAGTTTAAATTGATCTTAGTATTTGCTTTCCGCAGATACATGTATAAGTCTTTGGCATGTTTCTTGCGGTTTAATAGACGCTAAAAGTGCAAGCAGCTTATTTTCCGTCAATATCAAGTTCACACTGTCATGTCATTTTGATGTAAAATATCGAATTCGTAACGCATGAAAAGCTTTGCTGGCAGTGAAAAAATTTGGGCAATTTCGTGACCCAAACAATAAGCGAGGGATGAGCTGGAAAAGACTGGACAGTTTAGACTGAAACACTTAAGTTGATTTCATAGACTATTTTTTTTTCTTTCGACTTTATCGTTTGTTTCTGTTGATATCATCCTTGTTGGCCGTTCAGAGAATGAAACTACTGCCAGTTTTGGAACAATACAATCTCACTATGCGCTTTAGTGCATGAAAAGCACAACATTTTGCCTTTGTTCGGTGACGGTCAAATTGAAAGTGAAAACAAGTTTGGTAGCTGTGACTTCAATTCTAAAAGGAACGGCTGTTCACATTTAACCAAGAAATTAGCCGGAATAATTGAGTGATTCTGTTAAATATTTAACTTGCTAATCGTCAAAATCTGTAGCTATGTGGCAAAGCATGTGTTTGCTTTATTTAGTATCGAACGCAATAGCAAAGCAATTTATTCTTTGCAAATTGACACTTAGGTTTTTTCTGAATACAATAGAAGTTGGTGGAAGGCATGGAATATCTGTTGCTAAATTTAAGTTGTATAGAATGGGTGAAAATCAATTCGAAATGAAAAAAGGCGCGAACGAAAACTCCGAGGCAAATTCTATTTTTTGAAAATTCAAGAAAAAGTTCCATCAGCCGAACTTAAATCTGAGGTCATACTCAAAAATAATATTCCATAACCAATTCTAATATAAATATTGATTATAATCTAATTGTTTCTTTGCAACCTTTCAGAACGGAACAGATCTACGGTCATTTTGCTAAATAACGAAGCTAGAAGGCGTTGCCCACTTACCCCGACAAACATGCTTTGCTATGTATTTTTACCAACTGGCAATCAATTAACTTATCATAAACTGTATAAAACCCCTTGAAAAGTTGCACACTCAATTCGTTCGCATGTTACCTACTATCTTTGCCGTATCATAACTTTGTAGGAAACTACATCGCATAAAACCCATCACACAGTGAGTTTAGAAAATGACGATCTGCAAAGTAACATTTCATGACATAAATGTGAAATTCGATGCCTCCGAATATGCCCATTAGCCTCTGTGTTATTTAATTTTGAGCGCTTTAATCTTAATGTTTCTTTGTGTGGTAGATCCGAAAGGTCGGTCTGTTATTTATTTGTCTTCTATCGCAGTGTCAGGCATACGTGCATACAACTAGTGATGTTTGCAGACTAATAATCGGACGTGGAGGTATGGTTGATAAGAACGATGCAGTGTATCAATTGAGAATTCACCGAGCTTGTTCCCGTAAGTATCTTTTTCGTTGATGTTTTGAGCTTGAAGTTTCTAAGAACTGATTGGAACGAAAAGGGGGTGAATTAATCGTGCGTGGCTCTTTGATTTTTTTTTCATCCATCAACATAAATTCACGATGTGCTTTTGTCCGACTAGAAAGATTCGGAATTCTACTGTAGTACAAGATGAAATCAATTTTAAAGACTTTGATACAGTTGTTTGTTTTACGTGTCGAACAGGGTATGGGGAGGAAAGAGAAGGTGCGTCATTGGCTTTGTTGGCTATGACGTTTTAACATCATTATACTAACAAATTTAAGAAGCGAAACTGTCACGTTCCTGACAGGGGGGGGTCCATCCCCGAACCTCATCCCCAACACCTCATCCTCACCTGGGGGGG
>JBCAUI010256523.1:0-16095 GCA_038406195.1 Haplosyllis anthogorgicola
ATTTCAGTTCTCATGCCTATTTTTATTTTATCTTTGGCAGAGTAATTCATGTCATATCTGCCTCAGCTGTTGTTAAGCTGTTATTAAGCTGTTGTTGAACTATAAGAACCAATGTCCAGAGAAGAAATAAACATTATAGAATGAATATTAAGCTTTCGCTTGCTCTGTGCATTCACTCTGCCTCACAACCGATTGATGCTAGTCAACAGTTACATAAATTCAGCTGTCTCTGTGTCATAGGAGTAAAATTATTATCAGTTAGTGCAATATATTCTGTATCAGTGTGTATTTTTGTATATTGATGATTGATGCCTTTGTATGTTTCAGCGTCCATCAGAACTGGTACTGTATTTATACAGTAAAGTGACATAGGTACTTGGTCTCTAAATTTCAGAAAAACTGGGATCTGTATTAATAAGTGGTCAGCTGTATTCATAAATGCTACAAGTTCATGGCCATAATATTCATAAATATGTTTAAATACCAACTCATAGTTGCTGTGGTCCATGTATCTTCTTCCATAGCATACAAATATGTCTGCAATACCTGTGGTTCAATAATCTTGTGTGTTAGCCTGCCTGATGCTAATGCATTGAGAGCATATGCAAAATCATAGAAAGACTGTTCACACTTACCAAAATAGTTGGAGTACTTCATCATAACCTGTATAAACAACACCAAAAACTTTTGTATGAATTTTATGGCAAGATGATGGTTATTCAATATGGTGTGTGTTTTCCTAAACTTTCCATTTACTTCCTGGTAGAGATACTGAAGCTGCCATTGCATCTCCTTTAGTCCTCTCTGCATTGTCTTAATATCCTCTTTTATGGATGTAAGTGCCGTAAACGTGTTTTTCACCATCATGGATGTATGGTTGTGGAGGGTTTGGATCTGTGAATGAATAATTTTGTCATTAGTTTGCAAGGCCTGCATTGCCTTGCACATAGCTTTATTCTTCTTATAATTAGTGTAGGAGTTTAGGCCTTTTATCAAAAGACCTCCGATTGTGCTGATTCCTGTAAAAACAGGTGCTGTGCCTCTTGCCTCTGTGGTGGTCATGTGTCATTGTCAATTTTGGATAGATGTATTGGCCTTGTCTTGTTTTGCTAGCTGTGCCATTTTCTGTTTTAAAGATTTTATTTGGCAGAATTGATGGCAAGAATTGTTTGATCATTTCTTGTAATTTGAGTCTCTTTTGTTTAATAGTGATCAGATAATCATCATATAGGTCTGCAAAAGTTTGACAGATTGTCATATGTATAGCTTCATCATTTAAGGTAGTGTCACAAAATACTGACAGATTTTCTGGTCTAATGTATCTGTAGTTATCACAATGCGGAAAAACTGGTGGGGAAAATCTAAGGTCTTCGACCTGTGGTAGTCTTATAGCTACAAACAAGTATCTTCATTGCAAGTTTTGAAGTAACATACCTTGATTTTCAAATAGCATTCCATATTCAGGTCATAGTACTGGTTTAGGCATAAATGCTCTTTCATAATCTATGGAGTCTGACTTGTCATATTGAAATCCAGTATCTCTTTTACCTCTTTTGTTTGGTCAAATGCCAGCCTATTCCAAGAGGCAATTTGTTGTTTATATGTTCTACCATGCTTATTGAACCTGCTTAGGAATGCATTTCCTAGCTCCTCTACACTATTTTTGGTTTTGCCCACTTGGTCAAAGCAAACTTTGGCTACATCTCACATTATTATGCCAAACATTTCTTTCTGCTCTGGGAATGTTGTAATCATACCTGCTTTTTCATGGAATTGGCAATAATTTGTGAATTCTAGCCATTTGTTATGACCTTCTTTGGGTTTAAACCCATTATATGGTTTAGGGATCAAGAACATTTTGTCTGCAGGTTTTGCTCTATTCTGCATATTATTTTTTGGTTTTGTAAAATTTGTACAATTTGTGTAAAACCATCTTCTAGCTTTTTGCCTGATTCTTGCCTCATTCTCATGCCTTTCTTGCTCTTTCCTTTCTGCTTTCTCTCTAGTTTCTCTTTGTTTGTGCTGTGTGACTGTCTCACCCATATTGTCATCTGCTTCTTGATTTGTTGCCCCTGGGGCATATAAAGGTGCAGGTGCAGGTGGTCCTGCTACCTGCATTACATGTGCCCTGGGCAAGCTAAATGGGGCCTTTGCTGGTTGGCCTCCTATGCTTTCAAATTCTATTTTCTTAGCTAATTTAGCCCTGGCATCTCTACTAGCTTTAAGTTCTAGTGCTTTTGTGACTCTTTTATTTAATTTGTCAATTTCTGCCTGATGCATTGCTATTCTTTGGGCTGAAGCTTGCAAATGGTCAGATCTATCTTTCAGAGTTTCAAGACCAACTGTCAGTGATTTAATTTGTCTAGTAATACTATCAATTGCAGAATCTCCTGCCTTTTTGGCATCAGCATTCTCTAGCTCTTTCAACTGCAATGCCTTCTCTTTTTTTCTTAGCCTTTTGTTGAATTATCCTTCTTGAGCCTGTAATAAAGCATGCATTTTGGCTCTTTGTTGATCTTTTGCCACCCTGAAATCTTTAGAAAGAGATTTATGAATAGCTGCAGTGGCTTGTTGTTGGTTGTCTAGTGCCTTTTGCACTTGTGCCATTGTTAGCAATACCACTTGTTCTGTAATCACTTGGTCATGGTTTGTGCCCAGTGTTTGAGGAGTCTTAGTATTCTTTGGTCTGGCCCTGTTGTTGTTTTGTTTGTGTTCCCCAATTTCAGTTTTCTCTTCAGGTAGTTAGTCTATCATCATCTTCATCTGAAATTTCTAAAGCAGTATCATTAGTGTTGTTAGTAGGGTCTTGGTTGGGAATGGATGTGTTCTGAGGATCTCTCAAAGTATTGCCATTATTATTATCAGAATCAATATAATGTATATCCTGTTCAATAATTGTGTCTTGTTGTCCTCTGGTTCACTATTTTCATCTGTCTCTTCTTCATCTTTGACATCTTCCCATTCTGCTTCTTTGTCTGCTAATTCTTGTTGGTCTTGTTCAAATTTTTTCTTGTACCCACTTAGATAGGTCAAATATGGATGTAAACCTGAGTAGTCTTGTATGGGGAGGGACCATATTAGTTCTGATACCTGTGTATCTGGTTGTAATGGGTGCTGTCTCTTAATTAATAACCGTACAATATCCTGAAATAAATAACAATCAACAAAGTCTCCTAATTTTCCCTCTTTGCTTTCTATATATGCTTCTAGCCTTGCCAGGATCTGCAAAACCTGTGAATACGCATCTCTTGTGGTTGTGTCTATGGCAAATATGTCTTCTTTAGTCATACTTGCAGGGTTTTGGTGGGTGGGAGAATAATTGCCCTCTAATCTTACCTGATTGTTGATTGGTTGGTTTTCACTTGTAGGATTTGAAGATGCTGAGTGTATGTAATCATCAGCTCTGCTGGTAGCCATTCCAATGTATTGTTTATGGCTTTCTGATAGATCTGAATATAGATCTGTTTGGGTTGCTTGTGTTTCTCCATCCACAAAGTATGATAGCAGCTCATATGAGGAGATGGGTGTTGATGGATCCTCCTCTTCCATCAGTAAGTCTATATTGGGGTATAGACTATCTGCTTCTTGACCAGTAATGATTGCAGAGAATGGCAATGTTGCCAGTGGTTCTTCGCCCTCTGACCAAGGGTCAGCTGTCATTGACATGACGTGTTCAATTTGAGTTTTCTGAAACCATGTGCCATTGTAGCAATATCACATCATTATATATCTGTCTAATGCTTAAATAAGTTGTGTTCAAACAGTTTAAACAAAGTAGTCTTCAGGCCACTTTATAGTGAAGTGGACTTGTCTTTATCATGATTATGTGAGCTTGGCTCCTTTTTGTGTGATTCAGTCTGTGTCTGTTTGTCACTCTTGTTTTTAGGGTCCAACTTTTTGATTTGTTTCTTTGGTTTCTTCCTAGTACTTCTTTTGACTATGGGGTTGGCTTCTGCTTGTCTCAGATTCAATACTACACCAGTTGCTAAAGCTGATCCAGGGATACTGCCATGTTTCTCCTCAAATGTGGTGGCTAATTGTGGGTTTCCTTCTTCAGAAGAAGAAGTGTCATCTGTTAATTGTTGTGAAGCCATATTATTCCCTAGTCTAATTTGGTTATAAGCACTTTTTAAATCCAGATTTACCATAAAATTAGGTGGAGGTAAGTCTCTATGTATTGTTTCTATGTATGTATTGTCATAGTTTTAGTCTGAGCAGTCTTCTCTACTCAGCCATTGATTGTGTTGTTTTTGGTGGATTTTATGGAGAAATTTTAACCTTCTACACTCTCTTGCCTTGGCTGATTGTGTATTTCTGCCATATGCATACACTGGAAGGTCTGAGGTCAGCTGAGTGTTCTTGTATGGTCTGGATTCTTGTTTGTTTTGGCTGTTGTGCACAAAATTACTGGAGTAATTATTGCTATACCTGTTTTGTCTGTTGATGTTGTGTCTTCTGTTTCATGTGGATGTGGATGGGCCTGAGTATAGTGAGAGGCATGGGCACTAGACATGCTTGGCTCCAGCCAGTATAAACTTCCAGTCAGTGGAGGGTACTCATGGGTGTACCTACTGATGTTGCTGCAGCATTGAGCTCCATGTCCCAGTCCTTGATGGTGGGTTGGAGCACTGTCTCCCCAGTCTTCTTGTGGAGCTGGCTGTCTGGGAGATATTGAGTTGAGAGGGTCCCAATCTGGCTCAGGTTTGTTGGTCTGTGGGGAGTCAACTGGGTATGTAGTGGGAGATGTTTCCTGGGATGGGATTCTAGTTCTCTCTGGTGCTACTGGTTCCTCGGCAATCACCAGTAAAAGGTTGTTAACTAATAAGGGTGTTTGAGTCAGAGATCTATTTGGGTCTTCCTCACAGTCAGTAAAGTCATCCTCTGAGGGATCAACCTGTATTATTACAGTATCTGCTTCATCAGCAGTTTGATTGTTGTCTGTCTCCCATATTGTCTCAGTTTTGCTGTCTGTCTTTGGAACTGTTATTGAGTTGGCTAAAGGGAATTCAGTATTTGGTAGTTGAGTCAGGTTTAGTGTGGCCTTTGTAGGTCTTTCAGAGTATTTTAATATTATTTTTGAATGACTGTCTCTGATTTGAGTCAATTCATTCTTTACTCTAGCTACCTCCTGTCTGACATCTTTTAGTTCTGTTTGTGTAATTTTGGCATTTGAACATGCCTCATGTGATTGTGTTAATTTTTGAACATCCTGTCTGCACTTTAAATGTATTCATTCAAAAGTGACAAGTAAATTTTGATATCAGCAATTTTGTGTCTTACTAATGTTACACAAATGGTGTATTGAAGTAACAAAAGTTTTGGACAGTACCTTATTGGTTATAGAGTCAATTTCCTTTTTATCTATGGTCTGAATGTTTCCATAATGTTTAATGATAGAGAGAATTTCTGGGCCTAACTCAGTAGCACTGGCAAGAGGTCTATCATCTTCAATGCTGTCTACCTCATCAATGACTCTGAGAAGTTGTTCATTAGTTAGATGGTCCAGTTTGTATCTGCTCCATCTCTCCTTAAGTATTCTCTTCCTGTAATTTTCTGCTGTATTCTTTTCTTCTTCATTCTCCCTTTCTTGTTTAGCCCTCTCTTGTAGTCTGGCCAAATGTCTGTGAAGGGGAATCCATGTCCCAAAGCCTGATGTTGGGGTGTCACCATTGGTTGCAGTGTTTTGTGGTGGGTAGAACTGCTGTGCTCCTTGTACTGCATGTACTTTTTGATTTTGTGTAGTGGGGAAGGTATTAATTTTGTTAATAGTTTCCAAAGTTTTGACAAAAACATCACAGTTGCCTTTACAATGTAGGGTTCTATGTAGATCTGTTATGAAGTGTATGGTCTCATACACCTGCTTGATGCAAATCCATGTAAGTTCCTTGCTTTGATTGATTGCATTAATTACTGTTGTAATTCTTTGTTTAATTTCTAATTTAAGCTCAATTTTCTTTTGACAGATTCAATTATCCGAGCAAGAGAGAAAGTAAATACTCATTCTAAATTATTCTTAAGACTTTTATTACCGCCTGCGTATGCGGGAAGGTAATGTTTTTAGTCGTGTCTGTCTGTCTGTCTGTCTGGCTGTCTGTTCAGGCTATGACTTCGAACTGCTTGACCTAGAAACTTCATTTTTTGTATGGTGGTACATTGTCATAATAACTAGGTCAAGTCTGAGTACGAAAGTCATTGGGTCAAGTTCCAGGTCACAGCAATAAAAAATATTAAATTTTTGACCTATGTCAACATCATAGGTCAATTATACAAGGTCAAGGCCATTTAAAGGTCAATGTCATTTAAAGTTCAAGGTCATTTGAAGGTGAATTTTTTGGTTTTTTCATGATTTCTTTATGTTTAATGTTTATGGTGTTTTAATGACTATTTGTGAAGCGGGCTGTTGGGCCTTCGATTGAAAGGCATCCTTGTTTACATCATACTTTCAGTCAGTGGGGCAACCCAAGTGCATATGTTTATTTTCGCTTACTAAACCAAAACCAAAGTTTTCATTGTTCGCAAAATAGGGACTTTTCTTGAGGTTGCACATTTAAAGTTGCATCCGGCCGCGGTAAGGTGCCAAGGTTTTACCATGCAAATATGGAAATCGTTTTCATTTCTTCACAGTTCCATCTACGCACACGGACATTAGTGTACGAGCTTGCGAGTTGTTTTACATAAAAGTTCCCTTATAATACGATGATTAATTCATTGTGTATCAGTACTTACGGTCAGACCAGACTCCCCGGCGCCTCATCCCACGGATAATGGACCAGCAATGTTCACAATGGGACAGGTGCTCGAAGCATTAGATGCTAGACAAGGATATTAAAATATCTAGATGTTACATATTCCCCCAGCAAAGTAGAACTTCAGTAGTAGTGGTATCTATTTTCAAATAAGATATCATATTAACGTATTGTGTTACCTGTAATAAGCACTTCTGTCATTGATATACATTGAAATGTATATTTAGCTTTGTTTTTATCTCGCTTCGTAATTGCTGATATTTGCAACTTTAGGTAACATTGTTTCGCATTATGTGTAGTGACCATATTACATGTTTCGTCCAGTGCTGAAACTGTGATAGATCGATCAAATAAAATAATCTAGGTACAAAGCGAACAAGATAGCCTCTACAGCAGGGCACATGAATAAACGCTTATTCTGCTCTATTCTTTCTTTAACTTTCAAGAGGTCAATTTTAACATGTTAATTTATCACGTCAAAGTGTTTCAAAGTGTTTTTGAAGTAATGGGTTTGTCACCGAAGTTAACTATGTTCATCTTTATTATTCTACTGTTATCTGGGTGACCCATTTCTATTCACTTTGTGCATATTTGTCGTTCTTTCTAATCAACTGTTCATTACCTGTAATTCAATTATGCGACATCAGGGAATTTGAAAAGTAGGGAAAAAGCAACTCTGTATTTTCAACGGAAGACCAACATGACTCGGAACTGCGGGACACTAATCATGTGAGTATTCACTGTCCTGGAAAAAGAACATTAAATCAGTTGCAAGGTGCAAAATATCCATGGCAATGCATTTTAATTGTTGCAATTACCTTATTTTTTAATTTAAAAAACCAGAAACATTTTAAATCAAATAAACCGAGCACTGCTCTTTTCTGCTCGTCTTAAATTACGCAAGAGTTGAATTTAAATGATTAAAAAGTAAGTGCGTAGACAAGTAAATTCAGTGCTGTAATTTAAAACTTAAAACTTAAAACTTAAAACTTAAAACTTTGATAAATTATTAACAAATATTCGGAGCAGTTTATTTTAAAATTAAAATAGGTATTATTATATTTCAGGTTAAAATGTCGTAAAAAAGAATGAAATTCTTTCGAATGTTTTACAGGTTAAAAGTCAATTTGTTACAATCGCCACACAGAGCGAGCGGGCAGTGCAATTGTGTCTAACTTCAAAACTCCCTAGTGAATCAGAAACTCGGTGAACTGTGAGTAATAGAACATTGTATGATTTGTGTCCACTGCTTCTCTTATCTCCCAGACTCAGACACTTCATCAGTTCCCATTTGGTAGAATACACTAAGTTGTCAATATCCAAATTACCTCTTGGAGGTAGGTTTCCAATTTTCACTCTAAAGTATTTATTGATCCTTAAATCCCACGCGATGCAAGCATAACTTAGAAAACAAATAATTTTAACATTTCACCGTAAGGAAGAAATTGTCTCCAAATCTAGGTTGAGTGCTTTAGTGTGGTTCATTGTTGATGACACTTGAGGTTGTGTAATCACTCAAATGCCTTTAACTCTTGAAAACAATTGCAAGAGGCGAGTTGATTTGAAAATTTCAGCTCGTGTACAAATGACTTCACAAAGGCATTCGTTAGCCTATTTCTCTTGGCCAAGACATCAACCTACTTTAAAGCAATACATAGAATTCTTCATTTAAATCCGGGTAATTTTAGAATCTATGTAAACATTTCTATTATGTCTTCAATTTATATTCGTTTCCTCTAAGAAGCAAGTGACAAGTACGTAACCGAGGTTACATGTAACCAGGTAACATTGTGTCTTTTCTTATTGAAAAATACTAATTGCTACAAAACATTGATAAAAGAAGTACATTAGTGATACATAAAGTAAAAGCTTGAATGGTAGGTGGTACTAATCCTTCTAGTCTGTAACAGCTGTTTTGGCTGTAAGCTCATTTAATCCTTCTGACTGGAACACCTAAACCTCCCCTTCTAATACCAACCCAAGTGTCTGTGACAGCTTTACACCAATTAGCATCATTGCTGCGCTAATACAGACATTGTGACATTGAACATCTAAGTTAAATAACCCGAGGGAACCTCAGCTGTGAATAAAACTCAATGTCAGTTATTTCTTTTGAAACAATTGCAAGTAAGTTCAATTTAAATCAAACGGTTTCCTGTGTATGTAAATAAACAACAGCTCTCAAAAGAGAGGCTTGCTTTATTGTATAGTTGTTGCAAACGTAAAGCGGTAACATTATGGTAACATAATGCTCACCATAAAACACCGCTTTCCTCTAATATTTGGTTACTATAAACTTGGGCACAATAAATATCAATATCAAGTGACAATGTATGGAAACTGTAGTAGTATGACCTGGAACTTTGATCCCCATGATAATTCACCACATTGCCAATTTATTGGATGTAAATAACATTACGATTCCAGTTCAATCTATGGTATTGCGAAACAAGAAACATGTACTGAAACAGTAAATGAAGGCGAATTTAGCAAGGCGTTATTGTAATCCTTGTTTCAGCAGGTTTTTGTGTGAAACAAGACAATAGGGGCCAACAATTCCAAATTTAGAGTAACCAAAATGAGCACCATACAAAAAATAGTGCGGCTAAATTGAGACACCCTTTGGGGGAAAAGGTAAAACTTAAGTACCGTAATTAGTTATTTGATCCGTTTTTAGGCATTTTCAGTTGGACTGTAACTCTTTCTTTTTCTTGTTTGCTTGCGAATAACAAATGTAAACCAACGTACCAAGATTATCCTTGTTTGAGTAACAATTTAAGGTTAAATGTTCCAATATTATCTTATGAATTAAGAGGAAATTGGAGACTATGGTCTGTGTAAGGACATAAATTTGTCATCCAATGGAAAAGAAGAGAGCTAACACATGTGACAGGTGGTCCAGGTTTATTGGATTCTAACTACTTAATGTAGAATTACGAAATTAATTATTTAGACGTCCCTCTGTTAAACACCAAACCGTTTTACCAAATGCAAGTGATACAACCCGGGCAGATGTAGTGTTGGATTTCGAAGATAAAAAGTGCGTAATCAAGTTTGAGATTCGTTTATCAAAGTACAATTAAACTTTTAATTTTAAATTAAGAACATTGATCAGTTCGTGTAGGTGTGAATGGAATGGCATTGTAGTGTTGATATGTGAGTGGATAGATGTAATCTGTATTTCTCAGTCTCTTTAAACTGCTTAATTAGGTTAAACGGACATTGTAATGCAGCCTCTGTATCTCGGGCATTATTTCTTAATTAACCAGTGTTGTTTGTTATTCAGCTGAAGAAGAGAATGTCTGTCTGGAGATGGTAAACTAATTCAACAACAAGAACTATATAAACAAACTACAAACAACACAGAAAAAACTCATGTTGTGCTACTTGAAACAAAACACACCGTGGAAAATGCTATTGTTTACAAAGTTAAGGTGCTTCCATTGAGCTAGAATATTGCCAGAATACGATCATCCTGGTTATTATGGTTTATAATGTCCTAGTGATATATCCGGATATCTCTAGTCCAGTGCTGTTGGAGTTTAGCTAATACTACATTAGTAATACATTAAACAGAAGCTGATGAGTTTCTCGATTTTTTGCTGACTGTTAATAACGACAACTCTACATACAGACTGCATAAACTTCATATGTAGACAATCCATTTATCTATCGTTATTACAAAGATGCCAATCTTCATTTCCCACAATATTAAGGCCAGACACAGTAAATAACAATATCAAAATAAAACAGATGAAATCTACTCCAGACGGTCTGAACCTTTTTGCTCATTCAGCAGAAATCATATTGAATTATATGTCGTGTAAGTATCACACTTGATTTGCGTGGAAATTAGCTTGAACCGCAATTTTCACTATCATCATGGGCACATAAAACAGGGTTTTAACAGGGTCATTTTCACTCTGCAATTGGAAGAAGATTGTATGAATGGATGTTACCGAAATTATATATCCAATAACTTGCAGATCTTTAGAATCTTGCTTTCTCTACTTTTTTGTAAATTGTAAATTTTATAAATAATAATAGAATAGTGTACAATATTAAAAATGACATTGTAACACTGTTCTCTGGTTTTACAATTGTGTTAATAGCAGCTGGGCTTTGGGTTCATGCTGGGTATCGAAGTTGTCCTTCAACGGGGTTCTCACAGTTACCCCTGGCAACTGATTTGGAGGACGTAACGTAAATGAAATTCCAATCAGTTTTGGAACAATAGCACACCAATGGCACAACGTGGAATTCTTTCTTTCCTTCCTTGTATATGTTTTCAAATTGAAAGGAACTTCTGGAGCTGATGTATTATTTAATGAAAAGTAAACAAAAAAGTTTGAGGTGCATTGGCATCAAGCATACATGAAAAAGTTTATTTCATTGAATGTTGAATTTCATACTTTCTTCCAAGGTTGTCCTGTTCCTTCTGCTAAGAAATATGATACGACTACGATGCCGAACAAGCAAGATGAGTGAGTGTAATTTAATTTATAGACGGTTAAATTAATTTAAAATGTCACAATATGATGAGAAATTAAGTATTATTGATGTCCCTTGCCAATGCACTGAAATAGAAAACACGTCGGCTTATATTAAAAGCGCATTATAAAATGTGATGAATTGGGGATGATAAAGGAATTAGGAGGCTTTATGAAAGAATTAATTGGTATCACTATTGTACAAGGTAATGACTGATCACACAGTGTGTTATGTTTCTCAATGTTAATAAGTTTGAAAATGCCATTATATAAACGAACCGTGTAAAGACTTCAATCTAAAAAGCAGTAGGAAACAAATGATAATCGAGGGAATTTTAACATCAATCTCTTGCTTTTTATGTTACAATAAAAATGTTAATCAAACTAGGGTTTAAGAGCTTACAATAGTCCAATACTTGATTTTATGCAATTTAAAAACATTGCATGTCCTGTTGAAATTTTTTTCATGTTACATTAATTGTAGCCTATTGGGTGGTACCAAAATTTTCAGTCACATTTTCTAATTATCAAACTTTGAACATGTCCAGCGCCCATCTGGTGGTTAGGCTGATGCCTGCTCTATGGAAAGGAAAACCCAAAGCCTGCTTGACACAATTTGCAGTCAGTTTGCCACTTCTGTTTGTCTGTAGGACGACAGTCTGCAACTTGGTGAAATATTTTGCGGTACTTTACAAATGGTATCTAAGTAACATACATACCTCCTTCTTAACATGTCATACCATTTCATCATCCTAAGTATTGTGTTACTATCTCGATCTGACTATTGAAGTGGGTTCCCTGTATTTAGATACACGCATTTAGATGGTATACATCATCTGTTCTGATCAAGGGCAATTTACTACAAAGTAATCAGCGCATTTTCTTCCTTACATGTCTTGCCAGATATTACTTCTGAACTGTAAAGATCAATAACATCTTTCCTCGAATAAATGCCTTAAATGTTGCTATTTGATTACTTCTTCTGCAGTTACTTTGATATAATGTCGATCCAGGCAATTTTCGTGTAATGTTTTGTCAAAGTGAAGCAAGCAAAGCGAAAACTCAATACGTCAATATGTCAATACGTCAAGGGATACATTACTGCCACACGGTGCATGTTAGATACAAAATTCCGTCCTTTTAGGACAATGTTGAAAGAAATTACTCAAGTTAAGAAAGACGGCTCTGGATGGTGCCGGTGACAAGCTCAAACGTTAATAAAAACATCAGTAGTGCACTAACTATCCTTTTATCTTTTCATGTGTGGTAATCAGCACGCGAAATATGCTAAAAGCATTACTAAGCAATAATAAGTGTCTCGGACACTTGCATAAGATGACTCCTGGGATGAAATCTTTATTTTGGCAACAATTGAATTTATGCTGTGTTTTTGTTTGACTGAGAAGCTTAGCGTGAAATACTATTATTTGCTGAATGAAATACGAACTATGAGTATTATATTGCCTGAGGCACCTTTATGCGTGTCAAGAGCATTGCGTGAAATCCCTTCATTGCCTATTGTTGCCAGACAAACTAATTTTTCCAGAGTTCTTAAAAGCTACAATGGTTCAATTTCCAGCAATACACTAACCTCACAGAGTAAGTAATAAAACACAGAACAACGACAGAAGTAACGAAATT
Organism: Haplosyllis anthogorgicola; assembly: GCA_038406195.1. Taxonomy (NCBI): domain Eukaryota; kingdom Metazoa; phylum Annelida; class Polychaeta; order Phyllodocida; family Syllidae; genus Haplosyllis; species Haplosyllis anthogorgicola. Next base: position 12,878 of record JBCAUI010256523.1, read on the forward strand.
AATAATGATGAATATAATTTCCCGAACCTACAGACGAGCTGTCTGCTGAAGCCTGTGCATGTACGCTTTTGGGTCTAAATGAATATTACACTTCTTCGGAATAGCTTGTGGCAACTTAATGGACGCTTAGTGCAGCATCAGCACCATTAAACATAAAACAGCACAAGCGTTCAATTAAAATACAATTGTGTACAATCATGTTTTTCATCCATAAAGAACAAAGAAGTGAAGCCTTTTAATTTTGAAACCAAGGAGACCATTAATTTTTATGGAAAGATTTTCGAGTGAAGAATAACCGTCACACAAATCTTTTACATAAATCAAAGATTCAAATTTCTTTTAATTTAAAATTTATTGAACAAAATGACAAATCAGAAGAATTTTGAGAGTGTGTTTAATTTATATTAAGTTTGTCCATTGAAGATCCGAAAGGTTTCTTTAAATTTGGTGACATGCTATTTCCTCACTGTGTATAATGATTTTTAGCAAGAAGAAGAATCTGTAAATAAATTACAATCATTCTTTACTTGTTGACTACTTCACAAAATAACAATATTGACATTTGAAATGTAACAAACATCCTCGACAGTTAACGTGACAAAGCCATTTGCTGTAATAAAAACATACATTGAAACCAGAGTCTAGTTTGATTGTTTTGGCCGAGTGATACATGAAACTACTAAGCATCTATTCAGAACTTACACATCGAAAGAAGGAGACAATAAACCAGATGACAATGAAACTCAGATGAAGGTTAATAAAGCCGGCTCTGTGATGCTTTTTTCTCTTGTTAACTGTGTTTACATGCTCTCTGTGACAGGCACAGGATTCCTGTAACAAGGCATCTGCTTTACAACATCTCATTTCACTTGATTAATGCAGAAACGTAGGATTTGATCACGCAATAAGATGACCTGTACTCGAGACGAACAGTGTGGTAATTGACATTGTATTAGTGTGTACAAGACAAAAGCAGTCGGCTTTTCATCCTATTTTTAGCCTTAAAATTTGTGGTAATACCCTCCGTTTCATCAAGTGCTCACATTACAGGAAACAAAATCTAACAATTTTGGACCAAAGTATTCCACTCTCTTCCCTTGTGCTCGAGTTCGCAGGAACTGTTAATTGATGCACAATTAATATTTCTTTTGTGACCAAAGGATTTTCAAATGTATTGAACCGTTAAAAGTATTTGAGCTGCAGAAATTCTATTCACTTAGTTCCCAAAACATGTTTTGACTTCAAGCTTATTATCCCAGCAACACTTGTCTAGTTGTTGTAACTATATCGGTATCAGTTATGTAGACCTATAATCGTCAGAGAAGCATAATGTACAATGTAAGTACAAAAACAGTCATTGTTCAAATCAAATGCATGACTGCAGTGAACTGAAACAAATCTCCTTTGTATCCTAACTTATTGCTGGGTACATATAATGGAGAAAACCCTAATGCACTTGTAATTGTAAAATAACTTGTTAACAAAATTGTTTTTACTAGAATTAATTTTGCCAACGGTATACTTTCATGCTGTGCCTTTCTCTCGAACAAACCGCATGACTTTCTATTGTTCCAAAAATTAAGAGTTTTCTGCAGAAATTTCATCCTCTGACGGTTTTTACAAATTATATCATGTGTACTGTGCTTGTAACGGTACAATGACTGCAATATTATTATTGTCTGCCTTATTATTCATCGATAACTCAGGGGATATGTAAAACGATTACATAAAATATTAAAACAATCAGTAGTGAGATGAAAATGAATATAAATTGATGTCATAAGAGTAACAGGCTACGAAGGGAAAATTATGTAAAACTGTTCGCATAGCTGTACATATCACTGGCTCTTTTCTTTAGATGATTAATTTTAAGTTATGGAAAAGTTGATATTTTATTTTAAGATATCAATTAGCCTCAGTGGTTTTTGTAGGTTCTATTAATGGACTAAGTACACGGAATTCGTATCAGAAGTGTAACAATAGCGCATGAAAAGCACAGAGTGAAATTCTTTCGTTCTTACTTTTGTTATCTTCTCTTCCAAAATGATACGATTTCTGTGTACTGATCTGAGACTGTTTGACCGAAAACAAAAGCAAGAACAAAACCAGTCCAACAGCACTATATAAGGCACACCAGGCACAAAAATTCAGCGTTAAAAGTGATTCATGAAATGGTCACTTGTGGCCCAAATTCGTGATGTTATAAGTCTTTTTAAAGACAAAAATTCAAATAGTGATACTTTCAATAAAACAATGACCACTCTTTTAATTAACCCTATGTCAACACGTCTGTAGATGTTTGAGATAGTGGTTATAGACTCCATTGATGGCCACGGCGGAACATCTGGATGTTCATATTTGGGTGATGAGGTGTATGAAAGGGATGTACGATAGACTCCCTCTCTCCCCGACTGGATTGGGGTGACGAGTGGGTTGGGTGACCAAGGTCTTCACGAGCATGACCGTCAGACTGGCAACAGAATCCCCTGCCAGTATCAGACACAGGTGGGCTAGGAGATGAACACCTTCGCTGGCCTGACCGGTCAGACTTGGCAGATGCCACACCATGCTACTCAATGTAACACTTATATATTAAAAAGGTTCTGTTTTACTGCAGTCATTTTTAACAGTCGTTAGTTTTCTACGGGTAAAAAACAGCAGGATTTTTGTTGTTGAGTTAATGGCAAAATGGAACCTTGGTTATGTAAGGCAATAACTCTCTCCGCGTGTGTTCAGACAGTAAGTTCACACGAACTCTTTTATAAGGTAAATGGAAATAAACTTTTAATATAAAAAGTGACAAAAATATGTAAAAAGAATACTATTTTAAAAGTTTTCTAGGAATTTATCAATATTAAGCTTAGAATGTGTAATTCATTGCAGTAACAAGAAAAACAAAAAGCATAACATGAACTGTTACTATTTCTAAAATTAATTGTATACATTATTATGTGTAGGGAAAAAGTGCAAAATAACAACTTGTCTTTATCAAACAGTTCAGGATAAAAGAGTACAAGTGATTCTAAACTAGGATCCTTTTTGTCATTTCAATACTTCGATGTGAAGTTAAATGCTGGCATCAGAGAAGTAGCAGTTGTTTTTGCTGGAACCCAAGCATCTGATACTACTAGCTGCTGGTTAGTACTGTCAAAATTTACATCCAGTCAGCGCCATCTAATGTTTATCTAGTTATGGCATCAGGTGGTGACACCTGGTAG
>JBCAUI010256634.1:0-30220 GCA_038406195.1 Haplosyllis anthogorgicola
GTACTCTAATTATTGGAAATTGGAATTGTTCCGAATTATTGCATACGGTTAATGGAAACGAATTGATAATACAACAGAACCAATGTTTAGCATGGGACAGAATTGTAACCAAAGGTCCCTTTGATCCGGGTCGACGGTCCTGTGCATCGGGCCGAAAAGCATTTGGTCCGACGGCCGCGCACCAAATATAATGTTACTAAACTCACATTCACAAGGGATACATAAAAATATAACAGAAAATGTGTAACTTCATTACATTGTCAAATATCCGAATATTCGTTCGAAGATGGTCCTCCGATCATCGAACCGAAGTCGGAGCTCTACACCGTACCGCGCAGCCGCATTAAGGGATTTCATATCCCGAGCTCGAACTGCAGCTCGAACGAGGAAGACCCCAAGCAAGAACGAGATTTCTCCAGAAATACAGCTCGATTGAGCACAATTATTGTGAAAGGTAAAGAATAAAAAACTTAGGTAGATGTTTAACTAGACTTGGAAAGTTAACTATGTCGTTTAATAGGTGAACGATAGGTGAAGACTTGGCTGTTAACCTGGGTCAAAATAATTATGCAGGTGGGAGGCACGAGAGGGCGCTGTGAGTGACAGATGTCAAAACAGCTGATGAATGTATTGCGTTTGTATCACGTTTCATGTTTTGTCAACGTTAGGCTGTGTTTTTGGATCATCCATTCGCTTACTTGATAGAAACACTTATTATCGTCGAATAAGGCATGTATTTGTTTCTTTTGATCATGATTAAAAGCAAATGATTGCATACGAAGTGAAACATGATAGCATAAATCATTTCATTGTTGACAAACACGTTTTTCATGATCATGATAAATTTTAGCTGATGACAGACATGGAGGTCTTTGTGAAAGCATCAATTGTCAGAGATATAAGATATCAGAATGATGTCAGACAAGTGTTTGAGCAGGCAGAATACATGTAAACATTACTTCTGAACTGTAACGTGACTTTATTCAGCTGCAGACAAAGGAGGGGGGGGGTCATATTGCAGTTACAGTTACTTATATGTATTAAGTGTCTCTTTTATCACCAGGATAGACGTGTCCACAGTCGGACAAGGCAGCAGAATGAGTGTTGAGATAAAGACACCGACGAAGTCACAGTTTGAGCATGGGCCATGGAGAGAGCGCAAGGAGTCAGTTGGACGGCGCACAATCTCTGCATCCAGGACCCACACAGGAGCGACCTCTGATGGACAGAGGACCCAGGGTAGCAACAGCTCACATCATCACAGGACACATTCCACAGGCAGCAACCAGCAACATGGAAGAGGCCGTGGTGAAAGGTAAGTAAGACGTTTCATAAGAACATGTTGAAAAAATTTACATATTTTCTATACATTTACGACTTTAACATTGTGTGCATGTTACCCTTTTAATGTATAATCACAAATGACAGCCCTCAAAACGTGGAAGATATTAAAACTGGTAGGTAACATTGTTAATTGCATGGGTGCATGTATTGCACAAGTCATGATGGTATCACATACCATGTGGTGTCCTGGTTTAAGTTGGAACAGAATAGTCTTGGCCGTCCTTTATTGCAAGCACAGATCACATTGTTTGACCGTTCTTTCGTATATCTTGCAGGCAGCATTCACAACCAGCACCAGGACGGATCGGGCGCAAGAGACGGTACAGTGAACGGGCACCGGGTGAAGGTCACGGTCATCCGTTCAAGAGAAGATTCGGTCGTTATGGAAGAAATGAGAGAATAGTCCTCCCAACAAAATTCCTTCTCGGAGGCAATATCAACGATCCACTAAATTTGAATAGCTTGTGTGACGAAGAAATTAGCAAAGCACTTAATGAAAAGACACCAGTATCATCCCCACTACCAATACCTGCGCACAAAGGTGAAGTCAAAGTCCTGATCCCACCGAACATCCGAGATCCCCTGGGTCTTGACTCTGAATTTGATCCAAATCTTATATCGCCAAAACTGTCAGAAGGAAAGAAGCGAAAACACAAACGGAAGAACTTGGCAAATCTAGCAATCAGCCCTATTGTTCACATAGAAGATAACAGTCAATCTTCCAAAGGTAGTGTAACCGCACCAGCAACTGTCGGGAAGAAAGATTTAAGCAGGCCTATGCACATCAACATTGACCCAAATATAAACACTGCCACTAGTAGCAAACAAGGTGCTTCAAACTACAGAGACAGTTCAAGTGAAGCAGTTAGTGCAGCGATTCAAAAGAAGATCCAGGACAAGATTGTATCACCTGTTATACCACAGACATCCCCAAAGAAATGGAAGAGAAGATCAAGCGAGTGTCACTCCGAAAATGGAAACGTTGCCAGGACAGTGATCAAAGATGGAGAACCGAAGACAATCAAATCCGACAAAACTTCCCCACATCGCCCCAAATACCGCAAGCAGCCAAGCAATCAGTCCAATTCAGGATCGGGTAAACATCACAGGCGTGGAAGTGGAACCAGTCAGAAACAACAAAAGCAGAATGAAAAGTTCATTTACGGAAACTACAATCGTTACTACGGTTATCGCAATCCCAACCAAGATGATGACCGTTTAAAGGTGTTCAAGGAAGAGTGGTTCAGAAACCTAGACGTCCTTGACATTGGCTGTAATGTAGGTCATGTAACACTTCACATAGCACAGAAGTTCAAACCACGTAGCATTGTAGGCACGGATATAGATCCGAACTTAATAGCAGCAGCAAGACGAAATATTCGCCATTACATATCCATGGACACTGAAGAGTCGCAGAAGTTTCCAGAATCCATGAAGCGATGTTTTGGACCCATCATTGCACCAAAGATACCACAAACGTCGAACAACATCTTCCCAAATAATGTTTCTTTTGTAACTGTAAGTCTACTTTTCGAGTGAAATACGATGTCGTAAATAAATGTTAGCATGAAATAATGAAGAAAGAAAGTTTATTTAATCAAATTATTATGTAAAGATATGTCATACTTTAATAAATTTTACAGAAATAGTTTTGTTTCATCCCAATTTTGTCAATTTACAGGGAGATTTTGTACCAGAGAAGGACGAACTAGTTGACCTACAAAAAGAAGAGTATGACGTCATCCTGGCTCTGAGCGTCACTAAATGGATTCACCTGAATCATGGTGATGCAGGACTGAAGCGCGCCTTCAAACGTATGATACGTGCACTGCGACCAGGAGGAAGACTGATTCTGGAGCCACAGGGGTGGCCGTCGTACAAGCGGAAGAAGAAACTAACGGTAAGTTAAGTAGATAAGAAACAATTGAAAATAACTTTTGATTGAAATTTAGTTGACCGAGACTTGGTACGTTATGTTAAGCATTGACAGTTCTTACTTAGTTTACATATTGACAGTTTCTGACTTAGTTTATACATATCTTGCTTTACAGGAGAAAATCGCAGAGAATTACAGAAAGATTAGATTGCGGCCCGACCAGTTCACAGAATACTTACTGTCTCGTGAAGTTGGATTTTCAAAATGCGAGTCTCTTGCCCTTCCGTTCAATAAGGCAAAAGGTAAAATACATGTGTATTGTTTGAAATCTTCACGTATGGTTATTGTCAAAATGCAATTTGTTTTCAAAGTATTTCTTCAAGAGTAACATTCTTTTGTGTCAGAATTTTGGCACTCCACTGTGACCCAGACGAATCCGTACATGGTTATAAAATAGTGCCAACACTGCATAGAACATTACCAAGTGAAGCAAGTTGAAATTGAAAAGTTGTAAACGTATTCGGAAGTTATTCTGGAGAACCACTAATTTAACTGAGACATAAATTTTTACAGTGTTGTCCACAGCAGTACAAGTTACTGGTGGGCCACATGTGACAGAGTGGTTAGCGCCAGTGACTAGAGGTAATACCAAAACACATTTTCCATGATTTGGGCAAAAATTAATCAAATGACAAGCTAAATGCTTCGCAAACATGCATGGTATGTCTATGGAAACGGATTTTTAGGAAACTTCTGCAAACTTTAACCTCTTGTTGTGATTTTTCATCTTCAGGCTTTCAGCGACCTATTCAGATATTTACGAAACCAGAGACGGCACAGGTTACACCGCAGTGGTCATGGCACAACACACCGAACCGTGGATTAACCGGGTCAGGTCCAAACACTCCCTGGTGGGAAGCGATGGAAGCAGCGCAAGCAGCAGGAATGATAGTCAACCCACCAATTGCTACAATGAGCCCCTTAGTGGAATCACCTACAAATACCATGAGCCCTCTGGTGGAGATGACAGAACCTACCCCAAGCCCCCTGGTGGAAGACAGTGGAAACAAACACACCTCCCTTGTGGCAGCAGATTCACTCGATACTGTTACGACATCAGGCATTGACAGCCCAGTGGTTCCTTTTGAGGAGAGTCTGACTGGTGGTGTTGACTCACATCCAAACACGCCAAAGGTTAAGTTTATGATTGGGTCTAGTAGTGGATTCTGTACACCATGTGATAGTGCAGGACAATCCCCGAATCCAATGTACACTCAGTTCATGCAACAGATGTCCTACCCACAGGAGACAAGCGCAGACACAGATGCACTAAGTACCTTACAGCGGACTCCATCACAAGAGGACAGTTCAGTGTCTACGATGTTGAGAGTACAGAGTGCACCAGGTTTGCTAGAAACGGCACCTTTCAGACTGAAGCCCAAACAAGTGTTACATGTTGGCACGGCGCCAGGACTGCTAGAAACGCGGTTTTGTTCAGACAGTTGTGACTCAGATTGTTGTAGCAGTAGTTCACAAGACAGTAGCTACAATAAGCAACCACTAGAGGGAGCTGAAGGCAGCAAAAGTCCAAAAGACAAAGTTACTAGTTCACAGCCGGAGGTAGAAACTGACAGTAACATGGAAGCAAACGTTGAAACCCAGGATATCACTCAAAATGAGGCTGCAGACACTCCACAAGGTGGCAGCACGAGTACTGTTGGTGCATCACGTGATCTGATTTCAGAATCAGAGGTCAGCAGCAGTAGTGATGTGCACTCACGGCAGAAACAATAAACATTCATTGTGTCAAAATAATCACGATCATTATTAATACTGAACTGCAAACATGGTGCTTTGAAGCGAATCAATAATTTTGTTGGACAGTTTCGTGTGCTATGTGTGTCAGTGTTGTGAAAACCAGAGCTTCCTTACCACTGGTCATGTAAACAGACGTATGCAAACATTTTGTATTTGAGTAATTGTGCCGAAAAGAGGCGACTGTTTACATGTACCATCGTTAACTGTTCAGGAAAACTTGAACCAGTGACCTTACTTACTGTGCTGCCGTTAATTTTATTTTGTCGTTTGGTGGCAGCTAAAATAACCACTGCTGCCATTTACTTTATTTAAATGTTAATATTTTTTTGTTTATTGTAACAAGAAATGTTCGCAGTATGTTTTGCCTTCTGAAAATCAAAGACGCACATGTGAAACGCACCGGTTTTCCTTGATATAAGGTAACATTTAAACTGCATATCAATGCTTATATGTTTGTTAAATCTAAATTACATGTATGTGAGCATCAATAATGCACCTAGTAAAGAAAGTCTCGAAGATGTATCATTTCAAGTTACAGACATAATTTGCTATTTACCCCTCCTCGAATAGCTCGGTGCTGAGCAAATGTCTGAAACTTTCCTGAAAATAAACAATTTCGCTTGAAAATTGCTTTGTCAAGAAACGAGTATAATCATATTATTTTTCTAAAAGTTCAATATATAATAATGGTAAGGTTAAGCATCATGTTTTGACATTACATGTACTTGTTACCGACTACCTGTATTTTGTCTCTGAAATAGCATGCCGAATGTAAAGTTTGGTGATTTCAGTCGTATATTTCTCACAGTTTTCCGTTTATAATGACCAAAAGAAAACGTGTGGTTTAAACTCACCAATACATTAATTAAAATGGTCAGTGAGCAGAGCATTATGTGAAATGAAGGCAGCAAGTAGTAAATTTTACGTTTATGTCAAATAACGTGAAGCAAGCCATAGATATTGTATTTGCATAAATGAGTAATCTACAACAGCTACATGAATTCCATTAGAAGTGTGAAAAAGCAATGTGATTTTCCATGCTAATCAATTTAAATTGCATTGAAATTACTTTATGAAGCGCTTAGGCTGCACAGGAAATTCATTAGTTTTGAATTGCTGGTGCTTATTCAGTGTTAAAAGGAAAATCTTTGCAGGTAGACTATGTTATATTCTATGTGGACTGCCCTTGGTTTCTGGACTAATTCTTTTCAGGAAGACTAAATATGTGCACCAATGGTTATGCGGCCAATAATAAATTTTCTATAGGTTATATTTATTCTTTAAAAAAAGCATAAAAAATGGCAGCGTGAAGTGATGATAAATTACCCGCCCAGGTATTAGATTATTCTATGCATTGTGACCAGTGTTTCATGCAACATGCTTACGAGGATTTGTGTGCCAATAAAAATGGTCTAGTTACAACTGGGTCTTTTGTCAATTCTGTAGGGCTTTTTTTCCAACGACAGAGAATTGTGGAAAGTTCTGATTGTGAAAAATTGAATACAAAGTAAAAATTTTCGGAATAAAATAAACCATAGTATAAACTTAACCAAAGTGGTAAAAAATATATCTTTGACAATTTAATATGTGACCAAAAATAATTTCCCATTCATAGAGCAAGGAACGAAAACTCCCTGATGCATAACTGCAAAAAACACTGGGTCACCTGAATTAACCATGTACATGTATGTAAAATGTTTATGACGATTATTGAACTTGTTACCTTCAAGTATTACCATCTGTAAAAATTGAACTTATAAAATCAGTAGTCTTTTGATCAAAGTGAACTTTTTGTTAAGTTTTTCACTTTACAAACTGAAAGTGACACAAATAAAACCGTTTTTCTACATTTCTCCAGTTGATATTTTTGTGCTTGGGATTTTTAAAAGATTGTTTATGTTTTCATGCAGAAACTGTTTTTAGTTGACAGAAATACTAGTGTTGCACAGGGCTTGAGATTACCACAACCAACATAACATGATTTACCAACGTAGAAGACGAAAGCAGATTTCCTCCATTTACTTCACAGTTCCTTTGGATACACAAAAACTCATCCAAGTTTCTTACAGCGGCACGATGTTCGACTTTTAACATTTTATGTAAATTCAGTCTAATAGTATAAACTGGTTACACGCAAAAATGGCAAGTGATGATATGTCAACCGTATAAAATGTCACCTGGGAGAATAGCCTGGATTAGAATGAGAGAATCGTATTAACATTGTTGAAACCAAGAGAACCTTCCTGTACACAGGCAAACCTTAGCGATGCGACCTAAACTGTAGCTTCAGTTGTCTACAGGACAGCATGCTGTGTTTGCAAGTGAATAACGTACCAGAAATTGGTTCCACAAGCACCAGAGGTGTTTCGCAGAAACAGTGGATTTATAATACAGTAATACATATATAATTTTTATCCTGTACAAGGTTCCTAATTGACTGCAATGATTTTATTTCTGCAATCAATAGTGTATTTTCTCCTCAGTAAATAGTTTTCTCAATATCGCGAGACACAAGCGCAAACATCTCAGGGTGCAAAATTGGTACCTGCCAAACAAGAGTCAGTCTACCGCAGATGAGTTCTTAAAGCACCCTAAGTTTCTGTTGTAAAACTAACAAAAGGTAAAATATAAAACATTCAACAACTATGTACAATAAATTTGTAAAATATATTATGGTCATTAACAATATGTACAAAAATGTACTATACTTGAACAATCAAACTTAATCAACTTGCCGTTCACATATTTCATAACAAGTACAATGTTTAGTATTTACAGTAGAACCTGCCTTGAACGACACCTGTCTGTCTTGGGCGAAATCCTGCCTTTTACGACACTTTTTCCTAGATATGTTAGCTGTTAAAACTAGTTTTAATGACCCTGTCTTGGGCGACACCCTGCCTTTTACGACACTTTTGGGAGAGAAAAGTTCAGTGTCGCTCAAGACAGGTTCTACTGTAACACTGGAAACATTAGAATCTCGCAGCATTCGTTCTTTTCGAGTACGCCTTTCTCTAGCAAGGGATGAACATCAAATAAGTACATTTCAATAAACCAAACTTTCGAAGATTTTGGAGCCAAACGTCATTCCATTAAAGTTTAATTACATTTTTTTGTTGTTGTAAATATTCGGGTTTAATGAAACATCCTGAAAATGAACAACATTCTAAAAGAACATGGGTCTGACAAACACCTGACAGACAAGATTCTAACACAATCCCTTTAACCATAAATAACCACCATTAAGGATAACGCTAATTATTTTGCGTCATGTTTGCCATTAATTTTCCAAAACTGACAGCATATTTTTCAAAAATTATACTTGGTAGCGGCTCTATTTGATTTGAGGAATCGCACTGATAAACTTTGTAACAGTTTTTCCAATCAAATAACATCACAGCAGACACACGCAGTTGATAAATTTTACACACGACACTAAGTTCCATGCATTAAATCCAATCAATCAATCAAAACCAATAAATCAGGCAGTAATTTACTTGACTGAATAATTTCTGTTATCTACATAAACTAAAAATATCCTTCTCGTAATAGTTTGTGTGTATAGTATAAAATATTTTAGTACAACTATCTACACCTGAAGTTTATTTCACAATACACACTTTTAAGTAAAATACATGTAGGTTGAACTAATGGAACCTACCACAATTTTAATCTGACATTTTAGAGGCGTCAAAAGGCAAGCCTATATTTCTGACAGCTGTTTTGTATACTTATTTTTAATATTTAATTTGTAGAATGTCTAGATCAATTAGTTCATTTATTGCAAGCTACTGGCTGAATTACGCATTTTTTGCACAGTATTTCACACTGATTAAAATAAAGATGTGTTAAACCATTGGGTAAAACGATTTTTATAATTTAGCTGAATACGTGAAATTTAAAATGTACATGTGCACAATGGAATTTTCAATCACGTTATATAATTGTCTGCAATGAGGGTATCGCTAATTACAGTGAAAATGTGCTGAATGATAGAATAGCTAACAATTGTGCGTTCACTGAAAGAATGCGGGTACTTATTTTACAATCACACCATGCATATGCCTAAGAATTTAATTTATTTCTTGCAAAGTCTGCCAAAAAAGAATACAAAGAACACATACATACATCACACATTCTCCAATTTATACAAACTGCAGAGTATAAAATATTGTAACAGCATCTAAACAAGATTTCTAACGTGACCCACACCAAACGCAGACATCTTTATTGCATTTCTGGATCCCCGGTTACATAATTAACGTGTTAAAAAGAGTAACAATTGAAACCATTATTTATATTCGTAAAAACAGGTGACCTTAAAACACAAAATATTGTTTAATTCTGCACAGTCTGCACACAAATAGGTGGTCTCCATCTCTGTGCTATTTTTTTTAACAAATCACAACCTAAATCATCACTTAAATTAATATCCTGTATACGTTTGTCTACCCTGTAAATACAACTGATAATCCTCGTTTAATTCCATTGTATCTCTGGATTATCTGTCTGTTTATCATGTTTATCATGAACATTGTGAATCACATTCATACATTTCCAGGACATTTCGCAAAATTTAATGTATTTCACACCTTTCAACCACACCACAAATATTGCGATGTGAACTCCTGCACAAAAAAGTCACTATTTTGTAACGGCTATGAATGGAATAGCAGAATAATTAATGATCCTATTCTGTTATACTGTTCCAAAAGGTTGTACAGTTCAACATAATTTGTGGTTGATGCCTTCACGAACTAGTAAATTTCACAGGGATCTCCAACATAAAAGCCTGTATCCAGTACTGCATTCACATATGTAATTGTGTTGCACATGTAGGAAGATTAACAGTATATCTACAGTAAGTCTGTACAAAGTATTTTCATTTTTCTGTTCAATACGATTTCAGGGGGTTTTTTTTCATATTCGAATTACTCCTTTAACTACACTCTCTGTTGCCTACTTTCCTTCTGTTGGTCATAAGGGTTTGGATGTCATGTGAGCGAGTGTCAGAAGTCTGTATCTCTGGCGCAAGTTTCTGGCTCGCACATGTGCACTTTCAATCTCTATCGTGTGATTGGCTGGAAACCATCCCCGCTGGCCATCTCTGATTCGCTCTCCTTCGTACCAACCTGGAAAGACGATGTAATTCAATAAAGCCATAATTATTATACACTGACCACGCCCATTTACATTGTCATAACATCACAAGTTAATATCATGAGAGCCATGTGGTGCAACACCGATTTCTCGAGTGGATTGTTCAGGCAAGTTTTCTGCCGTTGGTAATACTTTTAAAGCACCTTAACAACACTTAATAATTTCCAACTTACCGTCATTAATCTTTTTGAAGATGTTGATGACATCAGATTCCTCTAATGACAATTCGTCTGCTTGTTTAGCAACGTATTTGTGAATAGCTTGTACTTGGGGATAATCTAAAATGATACATCACCATAAAGTATAATGTATTTCTAGGTGAATTCATCTCAATCCGATAGATGTATTACTATCGGATTGAGATGAATTCACCTAGAAATACAGAAACTACGTCCGAGAGGAATCTAATCAACATAAAGTATAATGTAAATATTAAAGTAATCATCCCCAGGTGAGTGTGAATAAACCATGATAACACTAACGGGGCATCTAAAGAATCATATTGGTTCAATAATAGAATTTGGGGATGACTGATGAAAAGTTTTCTGCACAAACAATTTTAACCCGATACTTACCCCAAGCTTCATATATCCGTTCATCCTCAGTAACCTGCTGCACAGGAGTTGTAGCTTCTATCCACCGCATGCGCTCACTCCTGTAATGTAAATAAGTAGTCGATGTGTGAAGATTTCAGACTGTCCAGCAAACCCATCACCTTAATGCTACAATTTTCAAAGTAGTAATTTGCAATTCTAATTTGATGTGGCAAATGCCAAAATTCTTTCTAGTAATGTAATGTGTCTGAACTTACGGTGAGCTACAGGCAAATATGAACTCTACGTGTTTCTGTTCATTGTTGTCCAGTAGTGCCATGAGGAAGAGATTCTGGCAATCCTTCGGAGCTCCACTCGGACCCAGCCATTTTGTGATGTCCTCATCATCTATCATGTGCGATTCCACGGATATGCGAGAACAGTAGTCTATCACTTGATAGTTATCTTCACTACAAGAAATATTAAATTAGTGCTAGGAAAATACGAAAGAATCGGGAATAAATGGAAGAAACAAATATTAGATGTTGTCGTACTTTAACTGTCTTATAATTATATTTCTACTTTAGTTTATGATCTTTTTTCGCTCTTTCGTTACATCTACCTCAGAAGAAACCACAGTTAAATACTGCACATGTCAATAAACAATGGGCATCTCAGTTTCACACTTTCTTGAAATCCAAATTACTCAGCTTTTCTGTTCTAAAACGTTCATAAAATAGTGTACTAAACGGCACAAACCTCTTTTTCTTGGCCACTATGAGTAAATCATTAAAGAGGTAGAGATATTTATTCTCCCGCTTCTTGGCTTTTCCCTTTCTGTCACGCACTTTCTCTACATTCATCAACATCCCGTGCTTCACAATACTTCGACTCTGTGATACTATCGGAATTTTCTGTAAATTGAGGATTCATCTTGCTATTAATGCGATGGAAATGTTGTTAATTTAATCTTCTCTTTCTTCAAAGGATATACTACTCCAATAAATTACCCTCCCTGATGAAATCTTTTGTGGTGGTGACATTTTACTATTTCAGTTTTAAGTTCAAATTTAACTTTTTGCATGAGCACTTCAAGTTGACGGTAATTTGTAAGAGTGGGGAAAGGTGATTCTAGCCTGACGTTTGTAAAACTTACTTTGACATGTTTAAAGTGCAGTAACCTATCGATCTCTGTGATTTGTTCCAGATTTGCCATTTGTTGTGCTCCTTCATTGCACCTTTTCACAAGCTGAAAAAGACGAGTTAATATTATTAGGTTGCCAGTTTTATGGGTAAACTTGGCTTGGTAGCCGTCGTAGTCTGTAGGTGGCTCTCTTACGTCATCCCTTTAGGTCTAATTCCAAAACTTGGCTTATTGACCTTTAGTCTCATAAAAATCTAGGGTATTCGTACTTTTTTGAAGTCTCATAAAAATCTAGGGAATTCGTACTTTTTGAAGGTTATGTAGAGTCCTTGTGGCATTTTCATATTCCTGACTAGAAGAGTCCATCCTGTGGCAAACTGCATCCACCAGTAGAGGGAGCCTTGTGATTCGCTGCATGGGGAGTGTGAGGAACGACTGCACCGGAAGTCCCTGGCATATCCGGTTCTGTTCTAACCGTGTAATTACATTACTGAACACAACATTCTCCTTCCTAGAAAAATAATTTATATTGGCTGATACAAATGTGCATGTTTCTACGACTCCATTTACTGTGGTTTTTATATACCTTTACATTTTCATTCTACCATGACATATCTGAGTCAAATTACGGGCACGTTCATTCAAAGCATGTTATTGAATATCAACTGTTGCATGATGTTTCATCAACAAGGATTATCTCCTACGAACTGTACAGAGCTCCACTGACCTGAGTTTCCTAAGCGTTCGCTCCTGGTAGGTCTGGTTACTACAGTAGATGACGTAAATGTTGAACGGTTCCAGTGCGAATTCATTGATTAGATCCAACAGTGCCACATCTATCATTACGTGATGCCTCCAGAATGTCTCCATGGCACCCATAAACCTAACATATAACAATATCTCTTCTCTCACTTCACAAACAAGTTAATTTTTATCATATAAAATTTTCAAAAAATTCTATTCCGAATAAGAACTTGACTATTATAACGAAACAGAGTGTATCTTAAATCAGTCAGATGTCCCATTTTCATGCTTAAACCACATACGCGATACAGATCAATTACAAAAGCTAACGCAATCCAATGGGGAGACATAAGCTGTGTGATTAGTCATGAAAGGTAAACAAATCAGCCTAAATCACGAGATGCCTTGGTTCTGATCATTATACCACTTTTGTAGAGTAAATGACACGAAACCTGTAGCCATATTTTCATACCTGCTGCTAACGTCCCGGACCGCCACAGCGTTAGAGAAGAGCGTGTGTTTATCCCGACTCTCTAGCGAGCTACGTAAGTCTGCAGACTCCACGAAGTTTGAGATCAAAATGTTGAGACTTTTCAAGTATGACGCTTCTGACGTGATCACTTCAAATAATGCCTAAAATGTACAAATTGTGTTATTTTAATTGAGTGTTATCATGTTACTACAGTATTTACTGTTACTCTCACATCCGTGGAGCCAGGAATTTCATGTTTGATGATAGTTAAACCTTTTCTGTTATATGTTTGGAGCATCTATATTTCTTACAAGTCATCAAATTTAATATTTGGTGCACACAGATATTTGGTGGGAGTGACTTCAAATTTAAATCCACAAATATCGCCCATAAAATGAGAATGGAAGGGGATCCATCCTCTCAGGTGATACCTCATCCCCATCCTGAAAAAGTGCAAATGGATACCACACCTCATCCTGTCAGCTGGGATAGGGGGTTGGGGGTGGGGGATGCGGTCCACCCCTCACACCTCATCCTGTGCCACTTCCTCCCCATCCTGAACAAGTTCGAATTGGTGGGGATGGGGAGCTTGAGGGGTTGTGGGTTGGGGGGGGGGGGTAGAGGAAGGTTGGCCGTTCCCACACCTCATCCCTCACACCTTGTCCTCAATTTTTGAGCTCATAGACGATCTTGGTTACCGGTCAAAGAATAACACTAATACATGTATAGAAATACCTCTTGTATTTTCTTTTGTTCAGGAGACAGTGTTGCTAGAAGTCCGGATTCTTTAACCTGTAAAAATGTACAAGCCCATTAGTAACTATTGTTAAGATGGAAAGCAAGACCTTATGTTTAATGTATTTCTACATGCTTGTGATGCCAAAATAAAAGTAAAAAGTTTTCCAAACACGTCAAATCCATCAGCCGATAATAAAACAACCGACCTTTGGCGTTTCACACCACAGTGTCCTCATTGCCGATCCAGATTTGACTAGACTCTGTACGGTAGTTGCGAACACACTCGACGCATCCTCGCTTCTCTCTGACGGTCCCATCACTTCCTCCAGGTTGCCGTATATCGCCTCAGTAACGTACGATGCTGCCTCCTCGTAGTCGTAAATATCATCTTCATCACCTGCAACGTAAACACAGTGAAAATGAGTTGCACAACCTAAAAGCAGTTCACTTTTTGTGATTGGTTAGTGTTTTTCAATCACAGCCCATTATGAACCTATTTTCATTCATTCCTAATCCCTCCCAGTCGACTTCTCCTCTACTGTGGTCCCCGCTTAATTTATTGTAGTCAAGTCAAATTATGTTATGTATATTTTGTCCAGCTTATATGGATACAATTTCATGTAGCCAAATATATTGATATAACCGGGGACCACTGTATTTGGATGTGTATATACAGGGCTGTCAGTGGAGGCGACAGGAATGTTGCTTGCCAATGTATTCCCTGCCCCCTCCCCCACTATGCATTTCTGCCGTTTCAGCTCTTGTCGATATATTCATTGTACACTCTGATTACTGAATAATAATAATTGATAACGATACCTTCATTACTCTGTCGTTGCATGTCCCGCACCGCGGCACCACAGTGGTAGATCTGGTACAACGGCTCATCTATGAACTGTGTACTGTCGCCGTGGTGACCCAACTCCCCAGTAACGTACGCCTGAATCTCTTTGATTTCCTCTGGTAACTATGGTAATGAATTGACAACAGTAAAGTGCATGCAAAAATAAGCATTATTTAATTTGACTTACAATTAAATTGCACATTAAACTTGTTTACGTGTTCTGTAACAATAACAAAGCTATACACCATATACATTATTCGTACATATTTTACTTTCACTGTTTCCTTTGTAGAGATGCCACTTATTGTCTTTCACCTCGGAAAGTACTGCTAAAAGAGCACTTATTAGGCTCGAACTCATCAACCTGTTCCCCTGGCCCCCACTCCTTAACCATCAGGCTACAGAGGTGTGCCGAAATGGATCAATTAATCAAAACTACAGGATCTACTTTTGGGGAACATCCCTGGGTATCCGACTTTTTCCAACTAAATGAGTTGTACCAGACAGAGCGTTTCTCAAAGAAGGTATAACTTTACACATCTCAGATATATCTAATTACAGACTTCGTCCAAAAATTAAAAATTTCACAAGAGGAAATCTTGCTGTATTTAATAGTCGTACTTCATCAGTCTGTCTTACTAAGATAAAAAGTATTTCCCAAAAACAGTAGTAGCACCTCGTGTATTATGTTACTAATCTAAACATCAAAGAAAACAAATAAAATGTGAAAAATAAAACGTAATGTAATTACCAGTTCTAGATAAGGTTTGTCAACGGATCCAAATGAGGAAGGTTTGGGAACCTAAAGGGAGAAAAGAAACAACATGCATAAGACCGGGTGGGACATTTATTTCTATTTCTAGTGTGCTAGAGTTCAAATTTGCACTCATACCAAATGAAATTATCCAGACAATTAAAGGGTATTTACTCTTTCGTAATAATTGTGTGCAATAGCAAATAAATGTGAATGTATGTCAAGGGTACACAAAAAAAAAACCATGCATAATAAACCGTAAACCGAATTGAACACCATAAATTCACCATAATATTTTAATTGCATTGGTTTTCAAACAATATAATGTAACTGTGAAATGCATGCAACTCTTATTGTGCACATACTTCCTTACATTCATACAAAACAACGAAGAGTCACGAAATTATCCTAAAAATACAAAATACCAATCGGTCCAACTCTTATAGTTGCAATTTATATTATCAAATGTACCATGAACTGAGCAATAGCTAGTAGCTTTACACAACACACCAGTATTTTAATTTTACCGCCAATTTAAAAAAAAAACAAAACAATATCATTAAGTTAAATTTCTACCGAATTTATCCCACCACTTTAAATACCATTTTTTAAGTTAAGTTTCTGCCGAAATTATCCATCTAATTTAAGACCACCTGCAATAAATGACTGAAAAAAATGCTGCGGCATATGAGATGTATGCAGAATCATGGAGAAACTATCTACCTGCTCGTTCCAGAGTTGTGTGAACGGTGCAGGTGTTCCCTTTGTTGGGTTCACATTTGGCTGAGAGTCAAGGTCGCGCATCGGGTCAATATAGTTGCAGTTACTGTCTGTCGATTCCGCAGATTCCTCCTTGAACGACGTTCGTCTAAGAAAAGGAACAAAAGGAAATCTATTATTACCATCACAATACAATTAATAGAAAATTTAAAATCTGCTTTTACTTACAACTGTTCACAAAGGACTGCGATGTTCATATCTAAGGTCGAGTACAAGTTCGGAATTTCTCATTGAAGCTACATCCAATTTTAGATCTGGTAAAGGATGCCGTCTGGGCTGTATCAGTCACTATCCTTGAAACAATAACACATAAAATCTATCTTCTGTAACTATTAATCACTGGTTACTGTGATTACCTGATATTATCCATGGCAAAGTATCCGTCCTTTGTTACAATCGGTTTCTCTGGCAACTGCAGCACGTTGCCATCTGGAACAACGTATCCGTCTTCTGTTTCAAATAAAACATAACGTTGTTTCGATGATAACGTAAGCAAATCATAGAAATATATATCAATGATGTGTAACAATTATTTTGACATCAGATGCTGTATGTTTCGAACGAAAAGTCAAGATTATTCCTTTCAACATAATTGAGGCTTTTAACAGCATAATTCATGTACATTTGAATAAACTGAATTATAAACAATTATCCCATCTGCAGCTACAAACAAGTGCTCTGATAAAAACTCATGCAAATCACCACTGAGACAAATAATTTTTTCACGAATGACAAACACAGATGGAATTGCATTGCTGAATTGTAGCACAATTAACCCATCTGACTTACAGTACATTTTCATTAACTTTAACGGCAATGCAGTTATTCATGTTGCTTTAATTAATAAGGTTTTAATCTAAAAAAAGGGGCATTGAGTAATAAACCAACATAACGCGATGCTTAACACATAAATTTCTTGGAATGGAGTGTGTTAATTTTTGAGTTTTGTATCATTAAAGGTTACGAAACGTGTTGATAAATGCTGGAATTACTTGGGTGCAGCGTCTTCCCTGGTCCGTGTATGAAGTGGCCAAAACGTTTTCAAGTTTAATTTCTTAACTGAAAACGGAAAAATGGGGATTCGATCATCTGTTTCATCGTTTTCCCTTTTTTTTTACATAACTTCTAAATGACACAAAATGGAAAATGGAGATTTCATAACCCATTTCATCGTTTTTCTGTCTACATCTAGTCCGTGGAACTAAAAATGATGGATGAAGTCTTCGTTTTTCCGTTTTGTATTAGTTTTTATTCATTTTAAGACATGAAATGTTTCTATAAAACTTGAAAAACATAAAAATGAAAAATTATGAAATTGGTGATCAAATCTCTGATTTGCATTTTGTGTCTTTTCAAAGTTGGAAAAATGGAAAAACGATGAAACGGGTGATCGAATCTCTGTTTTTCAGTTTAAAAATTAGATCTTGAAAACGTTTTGGCCACTTCATACACTGACAAACCTGGGAAACGTGACGTTTAGATTCATTCAGAATAGAATGAGAAACTTTAAGTTGGATCAAGGTGTATTTGATGCGAACAACTGTTGGAGATGAACGGTCTGTCGCACCGTGTTCCTGTCCATTGAAATGCAAAGTGTACAAATAATTTGGCTAATAAAAGCAAAATTGCTACCTACCGAGTCTTATTCAAGTCATGCCAATTAAAAACTTACCCTTTTACTAGCCCAGTGGAACCCCCTTCTGAGGGTGTATGGAGCACAATTTCTATGCGTTAAACTTCACATGCCCACATGCTCATGCATAGCCTTTTCTTTATAATTATAATTATGACTATTTTTAGCTTACTTCTTAAGGACTTGCTAATAAATTCACCAATGGTTCACTCTAATAGGTGGGCAGGATACAGGGAGCACTTGGTATAAAGATCTTTTATAGGGAATTTTTCTGAACATTTGAACCTTTTGAAATTTGTTTTGGAAATTTTAAGCGCAATTTTCTACTTGACATGACTTGCCTTGGATACCAAATTTATGTATCTTTATTCTTCAGGATAGGAAATTCAATTTCTAAACGGTGTCAGACATTTTATTTATGCCTCAGACTTCACTCAGACTGGCTTATCAGTGCCAACATTATACACAAAGAAGTTGCATGAACTGATAAAAACAACAAAGTATCAAACTATAAAATGTCAATAGGAACGTTCTTATTCTTACCTTCCAAAAAGCCTTGTGTGTATGTAAAATATATTTTAAAATATTTTTCCCCACTAAGTGATCAGTTAACATTCGTAAAAGCGCTGGAAAGTATGTCTATGTTATTCCATTATGTTCCATCAAAAAAATACTTTTCCGGAATAAATCTACTATGACTTTTACCCTCCGCAGGGAAAATCCGGTGGAACATTTTCCGGACGGAAAAATGTACTTGGAGAATAACGTTAAAATATGATAACATGATTAAATATTGTCAAATCTGACATTATTTAAAAAGATCTACTACGTGGCTTAATCTTCAACCTTTTTATTAAATGAAACTATTTTTTAAAAGTAGGCGGACAATATTTCCGTGCCCTCCCCAAAGAAACATTGATCCTGTGTGAGATGAAGCAGAACTTGATGCAGCAGCAGTGGCGTCACAGAAGGAAGTGACAAGTGATGATACAGACGTTGTGCATGAAGCGTCCGAGATACTGTGGGAAGTGGAGACACATGTCACCAAATACTAAAAGGGCAATTTCAAGAAGATTGAGCAATTCAACAAGAACTTTTTTCCAATTACAAAGTAGGATTCAAATGCACTTAAAAATCATAGTCCACTAAAAATGCAGCAAAGAATTCGTTGAAATGGTACTGTATTAGTGCCTGACATTCCGTTCCTAAATTTTACCATATAAGTGGCTGCAGTTATTCTATTAATGTGTGCTACTAATTGACGAATGCAAGAACCACAAAGGAAATTTTAATGCTTAACTTTGAACTAGCCCTATTGATAAAAATGTTATTGTCCTTTGTTTTGATCACGACATTGACCTTGATCCACATACCACACTCAGATCACCCGGATCCGACACAACCCTCGAACATCTTCATCCAGTCACACTGCCAAAATCACATGCCAGATCATTTGCAACAAAAAAAACTGATGTGGGTTATGTTGTCATTCAATGCTGTACACAATTAAATGGGATTCAGTGACCCTTGTGCCGTAAAGAAAATATTAAATGCCTAAATCTTGATGTATCCCTTCAAGGTCAAGACAAGGTCATGGGAGCCGACGCACCTAACAAAGTTGGTGGCAGGTACTAGTTTTGTAATGATCTTCCAAATTGATTTGTTGAGCCGCTGGTGCTCCCTTTTTGAACTTAAAAACTCCAGAGTTTGCAGTCGTGCAAGGGCCAATCAGAAACCACTGTGTAGACCATTCGTGGGTTTAAATAATGCCTTCTATGTATAAAGGTGTTAAGTAAGCAGCTACACGTTTCACTTTATTTTGCTAACTTATAACGGGTTCTCCTTTCTGAATCCCTCTATCTGCAAGAAGATAATAATACACAACACACTTCATAGCGACATCTTGCCTCACAAAACAGAGAGATAATATTTTCCAAGTAGCAAATCATAATATTATCAATGTCTACGGCATTGCTTTTGTTTGCTGCCATTTCGTTAAGTCTATTGTCTACGTTATTTGCAAAACACTTTTGTCTTTATAATCTAGTGTTTTGTCTTGCGGTTACCCACATCGAAGTCTGTAAATCTTAAATTGGCAGCAATGAGACCGAGAAGCACGTTTTATGAGTCAGATCTTTTATTTTAATCGTTTGGATTACATGAGTGAATTTTCGATGTGCAGCGATCGGGAAATAATAAGCCAAAGTTGATCTTGGTATCTCAAAAGCCTAAGTTCAAATTAAAATTTTTCCCAGCCTGATTTACGACGAAAGCTTTTTCGCTTTCTCTCATTATTTCTTTATCTTTTTGTTAATCCAGATTTCAAAATGCAAGGGGA
This sequence comes from Haplosyllis anthogorgicola, assembly GCA_038406195.1. Lineage (NCBI taxonomy): Eukaryota > Metazoa > Annelida > Polychaeta > Phyllodocida > Syllidae > Haplosyllis > Haplosyllis anthogorgicola. The sequence continues at coordinate 20,179 of JBCAUI010256634.1, forward strand.
AATTTAATTAAAACACTTATCTAAATAAAACTTATAAGTCAACGACACAAAGTACAGGCGACTTACAAAATATATTCCCTGAAAGGGTCGATGATTTGCACAAACATCTTCCAAATATTATTTCGACTCCAATAACATGATAATGGGATCATTTATCAGTCAGTACACTGCAATAGGATCCAGGGTACTTCGTTAATGATTCGTACTTTTTGTACTCAAATGAACATAATAATAAGATGCGATTCCAGTACTCATCAGTAACAGTGTAACCTGCAGGGTGGTGGTACTGACACCAACATACAGTACAAAATATCAACGCAACGCAACGCATCAGAACTGAAAGTAAAACTCATTCAGCCATTGATACTAATAACGAGAATTGCTTTCACGTCTAAATCAGTTTTGCACATATCGGCAAATATCATGGTTAAGAGAGTGGAATTGACAGTAAGATATGTGCAAACTCTTAGTGCCAGCTTACATTAAAGTGGTACTTCGCTACAAGATTGGGTGAGTTTCCGGCAGGACTTAAATTCTAATCGGGTCCAGGGCATTTAGACATAGATATTAAATAGCGAAAATTTTACAGACGAGAGAGATGACCTGTCAGTGCACAAAGCCTCATTGTAAGTTATAATATTGCCGTATTGTTTTACCAAATGTTTATACATCCCTATTGGGTGGCTTTATTAAACCAAAGTGATCCCCTAAAGCTCAGCTTACTATTGCATAACATAAGAACCACAGATTCTTCTTGTCGATACAGAGAGCCGAAATGCCCTTAATTGGGCATCGGCTCAAAAGATATATATTTAGATATTTTGCAACGTGACAAAGGCTACGTTTTCATCTGTATCAGTATCACGTTGCCAATAAGCACATCTAATAACTGATAACCCAGCATTATGTAACAATTACATACAACATGAGTAGACATAACAACTTGTTATTATCCATGAAAATGCCGGTTTTTGCGCTATTCATATCCACAAAATCTCCAATTTGCTTTCGTCCTTGGGCTACTTTTTATTCCCATTTCAATTACCGAAATTGAATTTTCAAATTGTCGCAAAGGAGGATGAAACATAATGTTGAAAATATGTTCAGTTCTAAATACGCATAATCTTCACAAGATGGATGACTTTTCGAATAATTTTTCGCATAATAGGCACATCAATACCATTTTTAAAGGTTCAGTTGACTTAAATGTCAACAGATCTTGAATCCTTTGATCTGTCAATCATTCTAAAATCATGCTATTTAATTTTTTTACATCTTTTCTTCAACAAAAATCTTAAAACTAAGACATTTTACCGTAAAAGTCATTGATTGCAAGATAGCACAATGAAAATACCAGAGTAGACAAAAATTAGATCAAATGTCTTGTGCAATGAAAAGTCCATAATGTTTCGTTTTAGATCAAAGGTAGGTACTTGACGAAATGTCGTCATCCGAGCACTGGACCCTTTGGTGGATCGGGGAGGGGGTTGGACCCCACCTTTTTAACCACGTTTGGCCGCCATATTGGGCCCCCTTTGGCATGTTGAAACATGTTTGCGCGCCATTTTGCAACTCCCACCCCCACCTCCCGTAGAAATTTCTGGATAAGCTACTGGAACTTACCTTTCTCCAGATTTCATCCAACCGGTCACTGAATAGAGAAAACCGTTTCGGTTGAGATCGTGTGTACGAAGAGGACATGTTGCATCCAGAAGACTTTGTGATATTCTATAATGTAACTGAGTATCTATCCAGTACGTGTGGTATAATACTGAGAGATACAATACGACTAATACCGGAGCTAAACAGGTTGCTTGGCAGGTACATCAGATGCACCTGGAAGTTTGTCAGCTTTTATCATCAGTATCAACTGAGGCCTTTCGTTTCAGATTATTCGGATTATACTGAGAGCATATTTCAATGTTCGCTGATCCGAACTAAATTGAACTTTCTCACTAAATGCTCCATCTGTTTAAATTGGGCACAATATTTCTCCAATCACAATTTCTTCCAAAACCTAACTAATACGGCATTATTTTACATAAATTTAAAAAATGTGCGCTATCATCCAGTTAATCTTTTTAAATTCCCAATTTCCAAAATGCGGAGGAAAATGTCATCCACATAATCAAACACAAAGGGCCTAACTTAATCTAATGTAAGTTTCCGTTCGGCTCTTCATCCAGTGGGGTATAAGTATAAATAACAATAAATATCCTCTGAGTGCTGTTTACTGTTGATAATATCACATATCACAATATACTTGAAAGAAACACAACAGCATCTTATCGTCATTTGAAACGAGCACAATGCATTGGCCTTGGTTCGTATGGTTTCATTTCAACTAAAAATATACGAATGACTTCCACTTTTAGACACTTACGCCAAACGACAATACATTAGCATACTGAGTGCTATTTGCTTAGTGCAATAGGTAATTGGCAGTGGTGTCACCAAACGGTTGCTCCGATACCGGTTATCAGTTCCTCGAAATGAATAGGTATCGGTAAATTATCGGTTTTAGTATCTCCTGAAATTTCAAAGAATTCAACACTTCTTTTTATGAACGATACTCTTGCGAGATTAACAATAATATTATGTGGTGTCAAAATGTTTATACTATTGAAAAATTATTAACTTAAAATGTATACAGACTGAAGTGTCTTAAATATTGCTTCCTTAAAATAATTGTAACAGTAAAATATTTGTTAAATATATTCCTGACATAAATCTTGATAACACTTTAAAAACCGGTATCAAACATCAAATACCTGTTACCGAAAATTCCTTCTGAAAACCTAGTTTTACCAGTATTTCGAATACCAAATGACACCACTAGTAATTGGTAAAACATCTTTCGATAGTTGATCAATATGACAAAGAATCTATTACGGCTTCCAAATTAAACATGGGCATTAAGCAGTTCTTATATGACAGTATTATGAATGTATGCTTACATACTTGCTTTCTTTGTCTTTGATAAATTAATATATGTTAATTTAAATTGCCGAGATACCAAGATATGTACAATAAATACTGGAACAACGAAACAGTCTTCTGGCCGCCTATCTATTGAACTGACACGTCTAAAACTTTTTTGTATTCATTTTCCCCTCGTTTCAAGATTACTACTGACTTATGTCCCGACACCACCGTCATTCTTGCTGAATTCAATTCCAGGCTTAAAATTACATTCTACCAAGTGTCTTATCTACCATGTTACATACGAACGAGCTGCCGTTACGACAAAGTGTCTTGATCTCTGTGTGAGGTAAAATAAAGATTACGTCACGACGTGTTGTGCAAGTAGTTCTAAACACCAAAACATCCATCCTCTTCTGTCAGTGAAGTACACCGAATATCGAGCAATGTTTTTCTTTCTTACATATCACTGCCTTTCACATTAAACAAGGATGTTTTTAACCCCTTACCTTCAACCTGAATGAATGCCTTTGTAATATGCTTGCCATTTTCCTTGTATGTGGAGAGTGTGTGTTCACTTGCTTTTTAAGATGTCAGATTAGGTTATCTCGGAACCAAGATTACGTTCTGGGAAATATCTCCTTATCTGGCAAGACATAAATACCGTAAATGCTCAAAACATGCCGCATGCCCTATTTATGGCACACCCCCTTTTTTAGCTGATATGTGGAATTTTTCCTACTCATAACTTCAGCATTTTATGCTACTAATATATTGGCAGAGGTCCTTCTCCCTGCCCTGTGTGCCCCTTCAACAGTTTCAAAAGTAATTTTTTTCAAAAGTAATTTTATTCCCAAAACTACAATGAAGTTGGCAAAACGATCGATTGATATTGGTCCCCACTGTTTTTTAATTGAGGAACACACCTAAAAATATGTTAATCGCCCATGCGCCATGTTTTGAGCATTTACGGTAACCAGTGTTCACAACAAAGGTACTGTTTTATCACACACAACCACACAGACTTCTGCTTTGATACAAAATTGGAACAGGTGGTTTTTTTTCCTTAAAGACGTGTACCGTATTACCCCTAATAGAGGCACCAGGTGTTATGACAAGTTTTACAGGGTACCTCTTTACAAAAGGGGCATTTAATGATGGCTAAGCATGAAATTGATGCAAAAATGAACTTTTGTGAAGACACTATAGATTTTGAGTTGGTAGCCTTTCTCGGTAAATCCTTGGATCTGCTGGTCTTAGATTTTTGCTTGATTACTTGCTGACCTCTATGCGTACAAGAAGTGTATCTGGCTGCCTGCTAAAACACCTATACAGCCTATAATCTTACTGCTGGTCAATATCTGAAGTGACTCTGAAGGTCATTGCACAAAAGGGAGTGATCACAACACTTTCTACACAAACCCTGACAAAATCTTATAGTCCATAAATGTTAAAAAGGGGGGAAAACGGTACTTTTGATTATTTTTTTCTCAAAATTAGGGGGTTCCTTAACAAGATAGGTACCTCTGTTTGAGATATTACGGTACACCTGTGTTTTTGCCCCTCAGTGTTTCCGCTCTGCGTAACTTCGTATTTTGGGCCACAGATCAGTTATCCTAATAATTACACAACAATCATCGTCACATCAAACGTGTCTCGGTTTAAATATTAACTCTGTGTGTCGCTTCTGCATGACAAGGTCGCGTTATAGTCTTATCAGTTATATCATATGTCATTATGACATTGGCCCAGGTGACAATGCTTTGTGAAAGAATAGGTCCAGATGGACCTGAGCTCATTTGGCATTATCATATCACAATATTACATGGATACACAGATCAAATCCCAACTAAGTGACGCATGAAAACACAAGTATGGCTGCCAAACTGCAAATATAGGTGGTATCAATATTATTTTTACAGGAGATAAAGAGAGTGCACAGATGCATAAAGCTGCCACATATGAAATTTATATCATCAATTGTATGTCCAGGAGAAAGGTTCAAAGAATAAAACATATATGGCTGTCAATTTGCAAATAATGGTCACAGCAACATAATTTTTGCTAGGCTTTGAGATAGGGCATAGGTGCATATGTGTGTAAGATATGAAGTCTCTATGATTAATAGTGTGCTCAGGGCAGCTGTGCACAGACAACGCTGCCACCGCCACCAACACCAACAACAACGATGGACGACGGACAATTCATGATTCTGTAGGCTCTTTGGCAATTATGCCAAATGAGCCAATTAGTACAAGTATAAAGTACTTGACACTTTAATAGAAATTAGATGAGTTTATAATCTCACTAGGTGTTACCCCGTGGCATGCACTGCAGTCATATTCCTTGCAAACTGAGTTACATTGGCCAACAAGCTCCAATCCATTAGCCACTGTTCGAATCCCAGTTTAGGAATTGCAGTGGATCAACAAATAATATTACTTTTATACAAAATTATGTACTTCTGGTCACTTGACAGCTGAAAGCATGTCTTAGGTGTAACGTGAAGAAACGCTATATCAATGTCAATTAAAATTATCCAATTTGCAAACTACAAAAAATTGAAATAATGCACTTAACTGAAAGTTTAAACGCTAAACATTTAATGTCAATTCTATATCATTTTTGGTTAAAAAAAGAGACAGTGTTTGGTACCATATGGGTTCAAAGCGACTCAAAAAAAACACGTAAATGGCACGTTGTGTCTTGTTTGCGTGTTGTACACGCGTAATATTATTGTGTAACATGTCATTATCTCAATCCATAAGCCACAGAGCTCCTCAACACAATACACAACAACTGTACAGATAGGACAGCTGGTGTAGCACAACTATTGGGACTTCACTCTGTGTACGGTGAAATATCACAATTATTTACCACTGTCCTTTTTGTTATATGAAACCCTTTAATAAAAAAACACAAGACATTTTTGGAACCAATTGATATTCCATTAATCATGAAATTCTCAACGGTTTAGTCACTGAAAAGCAATTCGGTTAAAAGGCTAATTTTAGGGAACTGGATGTGGTCGCCAATGCAGATTAGGAAGTAAAACTAACTGATAACCTACCTTCTACTAAATTACGGTTTCACCGCAAATCTATCCGATTGCAGAATTAACCAACCCACTGAGAGTCTTTTAAAGAAAAGATTTTATCCGTGAATATATTGACTTTAAAAAACCAACCGGAAAATTCTTCACAACATGTATTTCCTCTCTCCTCAGATCAATATTTCCCAAGTCCTTATCCTGCCAATTGAATTGGGTCTGTCTACCCCCATCTCTGAGACTCGACTATTTTTGGTAAAATGCTATTGATTTGGTAATTAAGGTCACAATGTATCACATACAGGAGTACTTCCAAACACTGTGCTTCGCATTAGACTTTTCTCAACAGTTTCCAAACAAAACACTTACCAGGAAAAAACACACCAGCAAATGTAGGTGACCTAATTTTCATCGTTTGCAAACAGAAAGTCGCTGAGTACCCGAGCAGTCAATGCTAAAGTATAACACAACAGAATATGATTGATGAAAGCTTTCCACTGGGACTATCTAAGCGCAAGGACTTAAATTGCCACTTATTACTTGATACCAAGTAAACCATATGATGGATGATGTACCGTTAAATAATGCCTTGCATGTTTGGTATTGTCAATTTGCTAATAAAGAATCATAACATTCATACACCTGTGGACTTAGCCAGATTAGATATTAGGCTTACGAGCATGCCTGCAAAAACATGTGCAGTGTGACTGGTCGCCTGCTTAACACCCGTGTGCGGTTTTGGTTCACATGGAGCGCAACAGAAGCAGGTATTAGAAAGGCATTCGGACCTTCTAAGGGCCTACAGGTACCTATAAATACCATGTAGTTAACTCACTGGTCAGGACTACGATGACATCATAGTCCATAACAGGGGGTGCCAGTGGCTTCATAAAGTAACGTATTTTTACAAAATAAATAAATAAATAACATTTATAAACACGAATATAGTCTACTACATGTATGTGCAAATAAGGATAGAAACGGGCTGTTATATGAGTTGTTCCCAAAATGATTTGTGAGGTTTTACTTTTAGACGAATTGTTCAGTTAGGTCCTATCTCACACGAATGAGTCTTATGGGAGAAGGAAACATAATAAATCCTGCTAAAATTTATCTTCTGTGATATTATCCAACCAAACATGAGCATCTATAACTTACTTTGTGAAACATTGTGATAAAGAATAATGAGAATTTAAAACTTTGAAATAATTCCCTTGAGATCTTTTTACGTCAATTTTTTAAAAAATCTCCAATGAATCCAGGTCATCTATTTTTGGTGCGTAGCCTACTTTTTCTAAAAGGTTTGTGGGTCATCATTACACATAAATTCAAAAGGAATATTTTACTTACTTAAATGTATACAAAACCTGCTATTGTTATTGTCGACAAAAAGACTGTGTACATACCTGAAAAGATACAACGGAAACAATTATCAGATATGAAAATATATATATATCTGTACATACATTACATAGCTGCTTCAATAATCGCACAAAAAACACTATGACACAAAAACGTAACTTTAGTTTTAGTTTGTTTTTTGTTTATTTGTTTGTTTGTTTTACTTAAAATAATAAGTATCACACATGTAATTTAATCCACCCTGGCTTTAAAACCATGGACACTCCAAAGTGTGATATATAAGAGTACCAGTGGCCCAAGAAAAATAAGCCTAGGCCTAGAATCTTAAAAAATAGGTCCAGATGGACCTGCGCTCATTTGGCATTATCATAAACTAAGACAATGTAAGGCACAATGTTACACAAATGCAAATAAAGTGTCTAAGATCAAATCTCAAATATGTGATCTTTGAAAAAACACAAATATGGTTGCCAAACTGGAAATATAGGTGACCTCAATACAAATTTTTACCTAAATAAAGTGGCTATGTAGGTGCATAAGATTGCCAAGTATGAAGTCTGTATCATTAACTGTATGCCCAGGAGTAAGGGTCAAAGAAAAAACAAATATGGCTGCCAATTTAAGAATAAAGGTCACAGCAATATATTCTTTGCTAGGCTTTGAAATAGGATATAGGTGCATATGTGTCTTAAGATATAAGGTCTCTATGATCAATAGTGTGCTCAGGGTGACTGTGCACAGACAACAACGACAACACCAAACAATGACAATGCAGGACAACAACAACACAGGACAACGATGGACAATTCATGATTCTACAGGCTCTTTGGCAATTATGCCAAATGAGCCAAAAATTTAAAACAGTTAAGCTACAAAAGCAACTTTTAAATGTGAAAAATAACTGCCAGCTTCCATGCCAATACATGCTCACTGTGCTTGTGCGCCACCCCACTTTGCTCCGTCGGCAAACATCGGCACTTGACAAGTTGGGTCCCCCCATGACCAAATCCTGGATCCGCGCCTGGCAATGATGCAATTTAAAATTATATATATATATATACCGACGCTTACACTACACTGAGCTAAGACGTTTTAGGTGTCAACGAGGGATATTATCGAAAAATAAAAATGGAAAAAATGCTGAAATTTGTGTTACTTATTTTGCTTGGTAGTTTTGTTTGTGCTGAAAGAAAATCGTATGAAGGGTGAGCATTATTTTTGTAAAATAAATTTCTCTTGCTAAATGCTTCAAATCTGATTATTATTAGACATAATTTCATCTCTTTACCAATTATCTACATGCACTCAATACGGTTGTTTAGAACTTTTTCGAGCAGAGCAGGATTTTATTTCTGTAATTTTTATGGAGAAACGATAGGATTGTACGCTGTGTTATTGATCCAGGCGAAAGCACAGCGTGAAAACTGATATGAACTTGTATTTTACTTGAAATTCAATATTAGTACGCTTTCCTTTACTTTGTAAATTAGATATCAAGTTTGGACAGTTTATCCCCAAACAGAAGAACATCTTGACATGTTACAGAACCTTGTCGTTCAGGAAAAGGTAAATTAAAATGATCAGATTCTGAATTATTATTAAAAGTTTAACGACCCGTAAAAATTGAATTTGATGCTGAGATTATTCAATTCAATTTTTACGTAATTCACTTAGATTACAATAGAAATGCAAGTCTTAATTTTTATTACAGTTTTTCAATCTAATGAAACACACTATAATGTCTATTGTTCCGAAAATGACAGTCTATCACTGGATCCCTTTACTTATTTTGAGCTTTCACTTCGATACACGTAACGCATTTAGTAATGGTTTACATTCGCCAAGCCATCAGAAATTGGAGATTAACTGTGGATTGCTTCTTCTTTGAGGGCCTCAGTACACAAAAACATTTAGACAATACCTTATGGGAGCACCCCTTTTCCCTTATGTGCATTGTTGATACGAGTTGTGTGTAATGTGTACTCTAATATATGTACATATTGCATTGGTTTGTCTAGATAGATGCTAGGATAACTAGATCCCCTAAGCTGCCAATTGAGATGATGATTGCACCTCACAATGTAGTCACCTACAGGAAAGAGTTTTCTGACTTTGGAATTAAGGCAGAAGTCAAGAATGCCAATGTTCAAAGGTACCTCGGCTGGCTAAATGGTCTTCATTTTGTCTCTATGTAAATTCGTCAGGTATAGATGTACGTCTATGCCATCTATTAATTGTTTCACCCTAATCAATTCAATTGACATGCCTCCATCTGCATTATATACTTTTATACACATACATGCTGTCTATGGAGATCCTTAAAAGAGCACACTGTGCTTTTAGCGTGAACGGAAAATAGTCATAATTTATTGGATTTTCACCCGCATAGCAACTCAATAACAAAATATGGTTCAAAAAGCATACATATTTTATCACATGTGACCATTTATTATTTAAATGTGCAGAGAATACGACAAGAAACCCCCTCACAAGCCTTATACAGGTAGTGGGATGACAAATGACAAAATGAACTGCATGCACGGATAACAGAACATGTTTTACCAATAGCTGAACAATTTTCACTTGATTTTGGTGACTTATAATTGGAACTTAGATATAAAAATTGCAAAATTGACGAGTCCCGGGTCTACTTTATGTACGGGGTATTAAAGCAGACCTGCTGTTCATCAGTCTTATACTTTACTGGGG
>JBCAUI010256635.1:0-16095 GCA_038406195.1 Haplosyllis anthogorgicola
GTACCAATTGGTAAGCTTGACTTTGTTCTCTAGCATTTCCAAACAATTATTTCACAATTTTGAATCATTATTTTGTGCCTGATGTTGCAGTTGTTTTAGGCCAAAATGCAAGAATTATGAAAATATAATTTTTATAAATGTGTGTGCAAGAGGTTTTTTTTCTGTGAATTTTTTAAAATATTGGAATGTGTGCCATGTGGTTTTCAGGTGCAGTGACCTTTCAGTACATACAGGTGAACAGCCACACTTCAGTGGGATTTTGCTTGACATGTCACTATTGTTGGGTGTGATTGTAATTGGAAACAAATAGTAATTAAACCCAGGAAAATTTTAACGCACTTGAATAGAAACTCCCCGCACGCGTTGTTTAATGAAGGGTTCCTGTGGGGCGATACATTTACTGAAACAATCCGATTGTCTGTCTGCAAGAGAAACTTTTTGTTCTGTTGACACAAGAACAAAAGCATGCACATGTACATTTTAACTGGATTTAAAAAATAACATTGACAGTACACAATCACCACCAATGTGAAGTTGGCTAATTTTGGGTCATGTGTTTTTTTCTGATAAAAGATCAATGTTATCTTCTGTTGCTTAATGAATGCACTGTTATTATTGTCAGCATTGTGCATTGTGGCAATTTATTTGATCATTTAAGTATTAAAGTCTGAAAAGCCTTCCTATCATCTCAAGATCCTGGCCTTTGTGTAAGACTAACCAAGAAAAGGCACTTCCAGTTCGCAGTTGTATTTCTAAAATTTTCTCCCTGATTTGATTGAGACTTTGAATTGGGTTCCATTTCATTACAGCATGGCAGACACCGCTGCAGAGTCGAGCTGATACGACTACGACTTGAATACATGATAGACACTGTTGAGCTACTGCTTATCCCAAGTGAAACCATCTTAATCCTAATTGGCAGCATCCTTTTTGTGCTCTTCCAAATGCCTTCCATTGCCTACAATTGTGCCGCTTTTAAAAGCATTGAATGGATTGTGTAAGGGGAAATGTGCTGCCTGGGCCCCAGTGTTGATCAAGTTTGGTCCCTGGACAATTGAATGGACCAGTAAGAACCTGATAAGTACTTCAAACCTGACCTGAATTGCTTATTGTACTTGCAATTACCCATTGGCAACACTCTGAAAAGGTAAACTTAACTCTCTTTCTCCCTTCTCTGTCTAGATGCTTGTAATTGAGCATCCTTCTCTGTGGCTTTTAACAATTTGTCATCTTTTAAGTTTGCCTTTTATGGCACAAACAAAATGTTGCATACTTATTTGATAATAAAATATTATTAAACTGAAATAAGAGGTCAGCAACTATATTACAAGGTATAACAAGCGTCACAGTCATGTACATACACTGTTTGTTAATTGTTTTATGTTTGAAATCACAACCTCCAGCACGCTGTAGTCTGATGAACATGAATTAACATTGAAAGTTCAACTCAATGCATCTCATTTAAGTTGTGAAACAGAGTTAATTTGACCCTGCAAGACATCCCAGTGTCACTGAGATCCAAATTAGCACCCTTCCTTCCATCCTTACATTAGCCAGCATGATTGCAGGAAATCTCACAAATTGAGGCTTTGCAGGATAGGAAATGGTAATGCCATGGGACTTGCTTAGGTCTCAGTGGCTCATCAGACTTACATTGATACTGTCATAATACCAGGCAAGAAGTCAGGGCACTTCCCAATTATTAGTGTTTCTATGAATGTTTTGGAGTGACAGCATTTTAAACACCCAAAAGAAATATGTCAGTAGTTTAGGACTTTTCAAAACCCAGAAATACTAAAAAATATTTATTCCATTCAAAAACATTTCCAGTATCTTAAAGGCATCACAATCTACCATGATTCTGTGTCATAAGAAGTTGCAAGTTATCCGTCATGGGAAAACAACAAAATCTGGAAGTTCCAAGTTTTACAGAATAAAAATTGTACCACCTGTAGTTGACATTTTCACACAGTTACAACTGACACCCTTAGTTCTGATGCTGCACAATTGGCTTGGGACTGCTGCACTGAAGGTGAGATGTCCAGAAGCATGAGCAGCATTCCGCATCAGATTCAATTAGCCTCAACCATCAGCTGACAAATTGCTCAATTACACTGCTTCACTGTTTTCACTTGAAAAATACAACTCACTTAGCGCCCCTGGATTCATTGCTTCAATCACATCGCACTGATAAGTAGCGCGTCCTGTCATTCTTTGTTTATAATTCAATAAAAGTTTTATGGATAGGCTTTCATGAATGACCCAGTTTTCCGAATACCAGATTTCCTTCTTTGGAACTGGATGTATGATATACTCTTATGGAAGTGGCATGAGGAAAAGAACTCGCCTGATCTTCCTACCATGAAGTGGTCATGAGAAAATATCACTAGCTGTCAATACATTTGACTAACTAGCCATTGTGCAGTGGATACTGGATTCATTTGTAATGAATCGGGTTGCTGGTTACAATGAATGCAAAGTTTAACAGTTTAACAATGACTAAATATTAAAGAAAATATATTAAGATAAAATTTTTCATGGAGACATGATTTTAAAATGTAAGGATAATGTGCATGATGAAAGCAACTTAAACACACTCAACATCACTCTGTAGCCCATAAAGTGTCTTTATGAGCTACTCAAGGCATCAGACATAAGCTTGTTATTGTATGGAGGAGCTTTGAGGATATTCTAAGTGCTCCTGTGACATAAATTGTCAAGACCTTTATTCTGAGTCCTTCGCTTTATGTTGTCCTTTATTCTTGTCAGAAACACCTACACATGGTCATAGTCTAATGTTCGTGAGCATTGCTCAAGGTGGATTAAAAGACATTTAAAACATGCATAACTTCAAAGGACAATAAAATATTTTTCATTGCTACTGTACTTTATCTTTCACATGATCCACCCATCACCTCTTTACACAGAACCAGAATAGGAATGATTTCATTGTTAACAATCGCTAAAACAATACATAGTTAGTTACATGAAAAGGTTTATGCGAAGAAGCACCTGCCAGTGTGTATCTGTTATGGGCTGGGATGCCAAGAGTCTTGCAGATTACTGTCAAGTGTCACTATGTAGGATTATACATCCCACGTTGAGAGATTACCAGTTATTTTGGGTACTTCCCTTATGAATTATCCACTGTGAAAATCACTCATGGCATAAAAGCAAGGCAGTGCAATATTGAGAATAGTGTGGGTCATTTTGTAAGAAAAGATAAAACTAGTAGCTCTTATCATTGCTTAAACATTAAATTCAAGTATGTAATTCACTTCTCTGTGAAATATACTTCAAAAGATTTATGCATCATTACCCGTCTTCATATTTAAGTTTTTGACTGCAGGAAAATCCTTTAATCAGGCTAATATCATGTTACCACAGAAGGAAGGACTTACAGCCATGGGCAATTAATGTGTCCTTTTTATGTTCTAGATGCTTTAAATGCAACCTAGAAATTAATCACTCCCAAAATGGCAATGCTAAGCATGAATTTCACTTAGCACAAACAGATTAGTTTGGGCTTGGGATGTAAAAGGGCAGTTAAGGGTTCTCAAAGTTTAATCTTGGTGTTTAATGGAGTTAATTTCAGGTTGGTGCTTTGATGGAACAGTATTCTGGACACTTCTTAATACCTGTCCCACTATAAATACCTAAATACCAATGCAAATGGCTCGACCACTTGCTCTGGCAGTTAAGGTAAAGAATTTACACAAGAGGAAGTGCTTTCCACATTGGTAAGATTTGATCTACTTCCTTGGACATTTCTAGACCAGTGGGACTTTACTTTGACAGGAAGCAGAGAACAAAAGTGACTACATCTGCAAGGTCATTGGTCTGTTGCTCTGGGAGACTGTCCAATTTATGCCTGTTGCTGTTAAATGTCAGTGAATAAATTGAGCAGCTTCTAAATTATTAAGGCAGCGAAGACAACAGCTCAAAGGCAATGTCTAGCCCACTTTGTGTTGTGTTGAGGGGCACTTATCAAGGAACCGTCAAAAGACTAATCACTTTGGCTCAAATGATTCGAGGAAGCTATCTTGATAGGTAAATATTTTGGATGTCGGACACTTTTTCCTTCATGTCTGGAATATTTCTCTTTGACTCTTTTTTCGGGTGCCTTCCTTTGCAAGCATTAACCGATGAAAATATCCAGAAACAAATGTGATATATTCTGCCAATACAAAATTGTAATAACAAAAACGTCCACTGACATACGGATGACTGTTTGCGGTCTAACCTGAAACAAAATGTAGGTGAAAAACGTAGGTTCAAAATTCATGGCATGCAAGTGACAAACTGAACTCTCGCGGTCATTCGTTGCCTGACACAACGTGTTTCCATTCTCATTACACTCAAAAGAACTTGGAGAAACTGTTTTATGATTGTCTCTTCGTTTGGCAACATGATCACAAATCATGTCCATGAAGGTACCGGGGACTTGGGCAATTATCAAATCAGATTGATGGTCGTTCTTCACGAGTGGGTGCACCTGCTCCCACATGAGTTTTAATCAAATAACACAGTTCATATACTTTATAGCTCTAACAAGTAGTTAATTCCCTCTGCCAAAAAAGGCCATTTATTGTCGTAACGATCTTTTATTTTGGAAATGTTGGCCAAATTTGTACTTGATAGGCGGTATATTATATCAGATGTCTTCTCAAATTAAAAGATATTCATTCACGGATTGGTATCATTGAGCCGGAGATTCACAGGATTTAAAATCGTTGGTACACACTCTCGTGCATTAAGGTAATGCCACTGTTACACCTTGTCCGATAAATTATTATGTTGGGTGTAGGAGTTCTTTGTCCTCCTGCTTCGTAATGAGGGCGTGATGGTTGCAGGTTAGAGATTAATATTTAATAGTTCCTGAATAGCTCATCTCAAGACCCAGTTTCCTTGTTTCAAGACAACTTAGATCTGAATAATGAACCAAGTACAGCAAAGGCACCGTGCGCCATCATATCAAATACGAAAAATCTCCAAAACAATTCATGGTAAACTAATGTTAGCACTTGAGTTAATAAAATAGTTAAGGACAACCATTACATTGTGCTTAACTACATGCGGCCCGTGCGCACAACTACGACACCGCGATTATATTACTAATTTAGAATGGCACGATTAGTAAAATCTTCATCTTGTACTTGTTTACCAACCGACTTGTAATATAGTAGGGGTATTGAAATGGCCTTTCTTCAGATTGGTAATCTTTAACTGTCCAGACTTAAAATGGATGATGTACATCCAGCACGGCTGTGGCCCCTGGACACCACATGGAGACCTCACCCAGGAAAATTCAAGCTCATCCTGACGCTTACACCGCATCTGATCACAATTGTTGCAGAATGAAAACGTCTTTTACCGTAATAAATCTCCTCTATGCTTTGAGTATTGAAGACAGTTGAAATATGGTTAACATTGATGGGTTCGTTAGCATCTATCTTGATGGTGTATATCTTGAATACACACCAACACAATCTAGTATTTAATATCCAACGACAAATAAGGGATAACATTAAGGGTCTTGAACAAATGACCAAACAATACACTTCTCAACCCTGAGCAATAGCATGTTCTTGTTTAATTAACAAGCCACCATTGCTTCATTTCAATTTTGTCAACTGATTGAGAGAAGGGCAGACAGACAACAGTACTCGTTTCTTGACAATTGGGTAAACGACTTTGAGAGGCACTGGACATAAGCTTGTTAGTTTACAGAAGAGCTTTAGGGACAATCATAGAGTCTCCTGTGACAACACTGTCAAGTGCTATTCCCCGAATCATATTACAAGCAAATACTCCGTCCCACTAGAACACTTCAATAGATGGTCAAGTGCAATGATTGTGAATTATTAAAGACAATCCTTCCTTACAGTGTAATCTTCAGAAATTCCAGACAACATCAAAAGTGATAATCCCATCCTACATTTACCCCAGTGACTTCTTATCTGCACTTACTTTATAGTCCACAAAGAATTGTTAAAATATCCGTTTCCAACTTTGTCAACTTTTTTGTCTAATTTTGGAAGCCGATGTTTTGTTGTGAGCACGATATTTATGTTACCTCCATACTGCCTCCATAATTACGCAAACTGGTCTTCAACAAAAACACTTTACGTAAAATAAATTACACATATATTTATATACTATTGCAAAGCATTTGCGCCCAAAGCCGACGGTAAGTGCAAATTGTACAGTAGCTTCAAAAACATGTATTAGGGAATCAAGGTGTCTATTATCCTATTATCCTATCCTATTATCCTATTATCCTATAAGGACAGCTATTCAATAAATTAAGCTCAAACTCCTCAATTATTAAAGCGTTATAGACAACAGTTCAAGGACGTGTTCTACAAATAACTATCGCCCTTATTGTACAGATGTTAGTGTTAATTTCGGATTTTATTTTACCTTGTGGCCTTTTATCTACACGTTAAGATTGAGATGTTTAACAGGCCGGCAACACATCTTATCCCGTACTAGACCATTTTTGTGAGTGTGTACATATCGGGTTCGAGCCCCTAAGGCCTAACTGTGTAATGGTTAGATCACGTTCTAGAGTGTTCTGATGGAAATTAGCACACAGGAACAAAGGAGCATAGCGACTGAGTGAGTGCTGTGCTAATTCCATTAGAACACAATAGAAAAGTGATCTAACTGATTTAGACAACAATTATAACTTCGTGTCAGTCATGCAGAACAGTGTTTCTAATGGAAATTAGTACACTGGTAGGAACAAAGGAAAATCCTGCACGAAGTTGTAAACGTTGTCTAAAGTCGTACCAGACAGTTAGTTTTGGTCAATTCAGTGTCAGATGTATCAAGCACATTGCAAATTCACACTTGGTTAACAGTGATAAGGTCGCGCACAATTACAATAGCTTCCCGGTTGTTCAGTTGCCATTTCGGCAGCAAATGACAAACGTTGTCTGCCCCAGCTATTGCTCCATTGATCCAGTCATCACCAACATCATCATCTCTACACGGTTCATTAGGCAGGGTGATACATCTTTGTCCTGCACCGTGATTGTCAGTGTCACAAATCATGTCGAGGATGCTGCCGAAACAAAGGTAATAATCTACCGGCAATTGATTGGCTCTTTTCATGTGTTTATTGGCACTTTCTCCTATTTGTGCCTTTAGTGCACAATAAAGCTGCTTGTTCTGCTCTTGTATGGGACATGACAACGTGGTAATAAAGTACATTCATGTGTATATGAAGGTATGAAGAGATAATAGATACCACCACTGTTGTTATTCGCATATTCATCATTGTCCATTCGTACAATATTTATGCAGATATTCATTCCACAATTTATGTTACCCTTACTATGTACATATCTTACGGTATGTCCTCGATTATTAAGTAATGAGTCTCTCTTTTGAAAACAGTCCCAAAAGTTATCGCCCTAAGAACAAATGTCGGACATCTTGGCCGGTTACAAGAGAGAGGCTTGCTTCATGGTAATTACCAATTAGATTTAAAGTTGACGAATATTGTTACGAAAATATCTCTCTTCTGTGTTTAACCGGACGCTATGATGTAAGGATAGCAGCTTGTATTGTGAATAATTGATGGCCTCTTGATAGCTTCTATCAGGGAAATCCAGCCAAGCCAAAACCTGATGCGCTTAGGATAGAGTTTGGTCACTCAATAATTCACAAGCCATACTGGGGTCTATTTAGAACCGAAATTTGTCCTTGTCGTTTATGTAAAGATGTAACTAAATCTTATGACAAGATCATCTTATTGCTTTCAACTATCAATCTTTAGATTTGGGAGTGACCCATGGCTTCGCACATGCATGGCGCCAGTCTTCGAGAAATGTAAATGTCAGTTTCAGCAAACTTACTCAGGAATTAATAGGGACATGTCGAATATCCTTTTTTTGTATTATAAGGTTTTTACTGCGTGTAAAGAAACCAGATATTCAACTCTGAGTGTTTTGGCAATCAACGTAATATAATTCGAAGCAGGATTCGCCTTTCATGAGTTTTGCATTGTACCAATCACGTACAATTGCATAGTAAGAGATGCACCAGACACAGCTGGAAAAAAAACCTCTGCCAGTATTGCAATGAAAGGGGCCAGTCATTAGAGGATTATACTTCCACGAGTACGTATGTTTCTTTGGGAACTTTGGTGTCATCCTGATTATGTTGTTTGTACAGATTCACGTGTCCAGCATTAACAACCAACATCTCCTGCAGGATTTGATTGTATTTAGCTGGCCACTTAGTGAACTCTCAGAGCTTGTGTGCACAGCTTCAAATGTACAGGATCACAAGATCTCGACTGAAACCGCTGCGTATCTCAAAGTACAACAATCAATTAATCTTACTTAATTACTGTCTACACATTCGTACTGACAACACATAGACATATATCGATTCCTGCATGCGTATGAATGAAATGAAATATTTTGTTACTTCATTCTGGATACGACACATCCTTACATGTTCCTTGATGAAGGAATTAATTTTAACAGCGAAGTACATCAAATAGTGTTAAACCCCGAAGTTCATTGATTTTTTAACAATTTCTATTCACTCCCATTTTCTGGAGTCTGAGGTTTCCTTTAACTGCTCATGAGGAAAAGTAGGTCATTCTGCGGAAAGGACCAAATCCCTTAAGTCTACTACATCATATATTATTCGATTATGCACAATTAGAGGACAGTGGAGGTTGATAAATGAGATATGATTTAATTCAAAGTTGTATGAAGTAGTGAGAAAGCGATATCTTTTATCTCAGGGAAAAAGACAACAACAAAAACATTCACTCTATCAATTATTTGACATAACGTGGTACTTGGTTTAACAGAAGCAATATACTCAGGAGGTGTGAACGTTATTTGTTCCACTTGGCTGGGACAGTGAGTATCAACATATTCATCAGTCAGTTGACAGTGAAAGTCGTCTTAAAGGTCAAACGAAATTTCCCCACATGTCCCCTGAAAATAACGCTCTTGCCCCAGATGATAGACACTGATACACGGATAATGATTTTAACATCATTCTGTGTAAGTTTAATAACAAAACTGTCTATTTTCAAATAAATCACTAGGCAATGTACCATTTTCAATATGAACATGAACATTACACGATAGAGCTACGCGCACCTTACTACACAGTAAGGTTGTTAACTAACATAATTATCGTGCTTGACTGAACAATTAAATCTCTCCAGGACTCCGAAGGAGTTGGCCAGCCTCCGTGGCCTCACTGGTTTGTCTAGTGGTAACTTTATATCCACTCATTTATTTATACTTCAAAATAAAGTTTTTTGTGGGACCCATCGTTAAAACTACCTCCAGTGCAACCCATAATCAGTGAAAAGTTAATCCATCCCAAGGGGATGGGACCAAATAAAATGACTAGAGCACAGACTGTGAAAGAAATCTGTGACTGCAACGAACGGGGGGGGGGGATTGAAATCGGACATTTTAGTCCACGATCGAAAACCAAAAATTACATATTTCTATCACACAGATCCTCCTGTTGTTTCTCAAGCAAAATAATGAAAAGCGTGGCTTCGACAGAAAATCCGAAATCCAATAAAAAATTGAAATCGAAAACAAAGAATCACTCGTGTATCTGTCACTGAGATCCTTCACTTGTTTCCTCATATGGGTAAAACTCGGTTGATTCTACGTGCTGTATTAGGTATAAGGTAATGTGTTCCAATGACACATAATAACTGGCTAGTGTCACAAATCAACCACAAGATCCAGAACAGACACACGCAGCAATAATCAACTCAGATGGATTGCGAGCTCTCATGTGTTCGTGAAAGCTGCCATGAAACCGACTCCCAGATGTGCTTTAATCAAATCAAACAGCTTATGTGATGTTGCTGTAACAAGGCCCTTTCCGGTCCCTGGTGCTTGATAAAACAACAAACTCTCTCAACGTTCAAGAACAGAAACAGCCAAGGTTCCACATTAGGTTTTAGACTATGTTTAAATGTAACATTTTTGACCAATTTTTGTGTCATGATCTGCGACGAAAGTCTCGCGCCTATTTTGTAGCGTTTGGGCATCTTTCGGGCATCTAAAAGAGCGCTTTTATTCATTCTTCAAATTTGTAGTTCAATACCGTCAGTTTCGGTTGCAGGATAAACATAGTCTATTCTTTAAATTTACGGAACCTTTGAATTCGGTGCAAATTTGGTTTGCGTTTGAGATTGATGGATGAAATGGTTTATCATTCCTTTGGTCGAGAACATCACGTTAAAATTAACGATGGAAACATTCGTCCACAATGTTCAACTATTCAGCTATTCGTCGCAAGAACGGACGGTTATGCAACAACGTCAAAGAAAAAAACTTATATAACGTAAAGAACTTTTCAAATTCGTTTAAGATTTCGGACAGATTTTGATTACTTAACATAAACGATTTGGGAAATGAATGGGGCACATTACGTGTCTGTGTGATGGTAAATCATCCCATCTGTAAATGGTATTAGCTTGATTAGGAGATTCCCTATGCACGAGACAAATGAGCAGACTCCTAATGAATCATAAATCTCTATGTGATTTTCTAAATACGATTTAGTGTTCATTGTTTCAACACATAACGAGCAGGCTCTCTTGTAAAGTAAACATCAAATGAAAAGCTCAGGTATGACGTAAGTAGTAAATGATAAATCCTTATCACTGCAATAAATTTATCCGACTGATTTTTATTATCTGATTTCAGAATCAATCCTATCTGTTACAGGGAGTTATGCTGAATATATTCAAATATGCTATCTAATGCCTGCGCTATTCCAGCTGACAAAGCTAAAATATCATCCATATATTGGCCCAGATCATTCTGTACTGGACAGCATAACAAAAATTCCATGTGTGATGGTTCTGTGAGATATAATTCATAAGGGACCGTTTAACTTACATTCCCAGGACATCCAAGGAAACCTTTCTGTCAGACATTGCACAATGACCGACCTTCATAAGATTCTGGAATGTGGAACTCCAATTGGTCATGTCTCCTTGCTACTTTGGCTCTACGTGATGGGTAGATTTTTCAAAACATGTGTCAAAATACCTTTCACATGTCGAAACTCAAACTGGATTTAACAAAGCCAACCTTATCTACCAAATATAATTAAATTTGGCCTTGGTTGTTCAGAAAATGCCCCACAAATTACAAAAATGGGGCAATTTTATTTATGTCAACACTGCTATATCCAAACGACACATACTTCTTGTAAGATATTTCTAGTAAACATACTTGATCGATATGTGGGGTTTCATTTGTGGTTATTTTCTTGGTGTTATCTTTATACGCTTTGATTTAGCTTCAAATCTCATGTCTTGACCCTGACGTAACTCTGTAAATCTGTCGTGGAACATTTTGTAAACAACCCATCTGTACATACAAGCATGGTCATGTCTTGTCCTTCAGAAATGCAAATGACTGACCCTAGCAATGAATCCAGGGGCACTAAGTGAGTTGTATTTTTCAAGTGAAAACGAAGCAGTGTAATTGAGCAATTTGTCAGCTGATGGTTGAAGCTAATTGAATCTGAAGCGGAATGCTGTTCATGCTTCTGGACATCTCACCTTCAGTGCAACAGTCCCAAGCCAATTGTAAGTCACGCAGAATGTGTCAGTGAGTGTCATATGAAACATATTGCCTTATGCCTAATCACTGCAACAACTCTCAAGGCGGAACAACTGCGTTATCTGACCTCATGTTACATCATCGTTTCACCACTACTTAAAAAGATGTCAGGGGTACGGTATGGCTGGCTGCCCGTTTTAAACATATTTACCAGCTAAGGCCAATTAGAGCAATCAAAAGTGACTATGATCGTCATCGCATGCAAGTGTGGATGTACATTGACGACATACCTAAACCGAATGACCGCGGAATTCGTTTAAAGATCTGTTCATGTTATAGCTCATTTATACAGTGGCATTTTGCTCTATTTACGAACTATATAAAGCATCCAGAATAAAAATGGACTGAAATGGCAGTTTCCATTGATATAGACAGGATCAGTAAATGGGTCGTTGGGTCAGGACTGATGTACATGTCAGGATCAGTTCCAACCTACCCAGAAACAGTCAATGATCCACCACCACGCTGTCCTGAATTCACGCAGGTGAACCAACCCAAGGTCTAGCAGTGTAGTCTATGTCATGTACCATTGTTATAGTGACTTCCCTTGTTTCCATTTTCAAAACTCATTTTAAGAAATGGAGCAAATGCATGTTACCTACCTCTTGGTATACCTTTTTGGTTCAATTGTAAACATCTGCACAAACGTTTAATCTTATAAATAACTCACTGGATTTACACATAAGATAATCCTTAAGCGTATTTTGTAGCAATCACGAAAGGGACCTGTCAAATTTCACACATTGAATTTGGCCTGATTTGTTGTCGCACGTAAAAATGTAGAGAAAACTTTCCTTTGCTTTCTTGTGAAAATGAATGACTTGAAATGCAAACAATTCATTTGATCAATGTTTTCCCTTTTTTCAAAATATAATTTAAAAAAAGTCAATATGTCATCAAACCCTCTGTATTTATTTAGTAATTGTGACATGATATTTCATTCAAAGAAATAATGAAATTGACTTTTTCTTTCTATTCATGGACTGCTCGAATGGCACATATGTGCAACATTGTCCAGGGATGAAGTCGTCTCTCTGCCAACAGTTACCGAGATCTTACACGTATTTGAGCATGATGAGATACTTCCAATTTTTTTTCTCGCCCAACATCAGTGCATCTAAGTGTAACTATTGGTCACGAATTGTTTACGTTTAAAAAAACAACAGTTCGCTCAGACCATTTCTCTTAAAGCAAAATTTGCTTGTATTTTTTATTTTTGGCTTTAGTTGGCCAACTTTATACTCCTTATTTCACGTATAAATTTACGCGATGGCACAGAAATGAAACGAACGTAATTAAGTACAACTTAATAAAACAAAATATTATTTAAGAGGCAAACTTTATACAGTAACTTTAGCAACAAATGCACATTAATTGTCTGTGACTGTAAACCTTATTGCCGTCTGAAAGAGGGATTAGCTTGATTAGAAGATTCCCTATTCAAAAGACAAATGAGTTGACTACTAATCACTCATAAATCTCCATGTTGAAATGAATCAACTAAAGTGCTTGGAGTTTGAGGCATTGTTACTCGTAACAGGGATTTTGCAACGAGTTTCTTTCAAATGAATCATTTAAGATTGTCACATCTAATTTGTTGCAAGTTTCTAAGAATACCTCTGCTGTAATTGATCCAAGATTCTCTAGTCTTTACAAATGTTACATGAAAAAATTGAAAAAAAAAATCTTTGAAATTATCTTTAAATAGCAACATTCCGTCCCCTACACTTTTCAGCTTACAATGGTTTCAAATGTTTTTGAACCATTTCATTGAATAACGAAACCCATTCCAATGGAGTCAGTCTCATGGTCAGCAAAATTGGGTCATTGAGGTAACGACTATGGTTCACGCCAGGATCAATTTTTTTCTAAAATGAAGAAGCCAACGATTGAAACATGTCCTAGAAAAAGATTCATCAATACCAAGTCCATTTGGGACATTCGGTTATTGGTGAAACCTACAGGGCAACCGTGTTTCATATTTACAGGTCAGATGCGTTTTGCTGAAGGTGGATGCGGCTTCATACAATGGTCAGTAGTCGCTCAATGTCTGACCCATACCGGATGAAACGTCTGTACAGCGTCCTTCCATAATGAAACTGGATGATTCCAACGTGGCTCAGAGACTAAACATGACATGGGTCGCCCCATTGGAGATAACATCATGTACCTGCCAGCGTTGTAAAATAACTTTACACGGATGTTTAAAATTTAACTTGAGATTTTGAAAGACTTTGAAATAATTTTATTTCTTCCAAAGGAAGGCGATATCTTAAGCTTCAAAGACTTTCAAACAAACTGCTAAACTAAATTTACAATTCTAAAAGACACGTTAAAAGATCAAAAGTTGTATAAGGTGTGTCATTTTATCACTATCAAAAGAAACATTGTACTGTGGGTATCACAATATCTTTCAGAATTTGAATCATAATTCAACGTTTGAAATTTTTTGAGCTACATAAATGTATTTCATGATCTGGATGCCATTCTCTTCAAATATCACGCAGTGCAAATATAAAACTTTATCAATAATTTCACTACAATATACAACTGAAGTAAGAAATAAATGCCAATATGTCATTATATTGCCAACATTTTATTGAATTCGTGACAAAGGAAAAAATCTTTCACACAAGGCTTTTTT
Source organism: Haplosyllis anthogorgicola (assembly GCA_038406195.1). Lineage (NCBI taxonomy): Eukaryota > Metazoa > Annelida > Polychaeta > Phyllodocida > Syllidae > Haplosyllis > Haplosyllis anthogorgicola. The sequence continues at coordinate 14,287 of JBCAUI010256635.1, forward strand.
CTCTCATGCTAAGAAATCAAGAGATTGACTTCTTGCTCTTATTCCATGTTCTATTCAAACATCAAACATGTTTGACACTGCACTGAAAACGGCGTACACATGCAATGCAAAGATCTCTAATGGGTAAAATCTATTTGCAAGAAAGTCAGTTTACACTTGTGAGTCTTAAGTAAGCTGTATTTAGTCGTATCAATAAGGAAGGTCATATTGATTTTGGCATGTATCTGTTTAGATATACTTTCCTTTGCTTTGCACAGGAATAATGCCGAAAGGTTCTCAAGTGTTACACAGAAATGTATCTTAACACGAAAAATATTTAAATATTTAGTATTTACAACATGTCAAACTCTACCTCTTGTACAACTGTCATTTCTAAAAGGAAGAATCCAACAAGGCACACAATGTGAATAGTGACAGCATGTGCGTCAGTTCTCTAATCACTGAACCAGAGGATTGGCAATAACGGATTCTGTCCTTCAACGTGTCGTTCCGCATGCACAAAGCATGAACTTTTAGGTCACATGTACATAAGTAAATACAAGTACGGTAAGTGCGGTATTTTAGTTCAAATTGCACCTCCATTGAGACTAGATGCGTGCGTTTTACAAAATACGGAATTAGATGTTCAAGACTAGCGTCGTTGTCTTTTTCACACTACTGAGATTCTATTTGACATAGCAACCTGGAAACTAGATCGCATTAAGACTGTAAAACTGAAAAAAGATTCAGTTTATGTTTTCTCTCAGAATAAGATTCTCTTATGTTGTCACACACTAAATTCTCATCCTGATGTGTATTGATTTCTGGAACGAATCTGTAAAGGGCTTTTTATGTAGGTTGTCACAGAAAAGTTCTTTCGCTCCAAAAATATTATTCTCCAATTAAAGATATTGTTGTAGTACTACAGAGTACATATATGTATGTATTTACTTCTTCAAAAATGCAAAAATAATGCATTGCATGCAAGTGTCGAATAGCTGCAATCGGTAATGGGGCGGTGTGAATGCACAGAGCAAGTGAAAGCTTAAAGTTAATTCTGTAGCATTTATTTCACCTTGAAACAGTTCCATAATACGCTGGTAACAATTTGTAGAACAAATATGGCATAAATGAAGTAGGTGAAACATATGAAACTGGAACAGCTGGAACAGCAGAAACAACTGGGGCAGATAGAACTTTAATTACTTTGCCAAAGATACAAAAATAGGCATAAGAACTTAGATGCAACATACATTTGGCTGAAACTGTACTGTTCAAGACAGCATAAAAGAAGATGAACACAATTTACTTGAATATTACATGCAATTTGGCATGGAAAATGGGCTGAATGCGAATTAACATTAACATTTGAGGCATTTGGGACTGATTTTAAACACACGAAGCCATTTTACCTAATTTGGAAACTAGTCACATTGACCACAATGTGTTTAAAGTGAATGCAACCAATATTCCTTGTTCAGGAATCCCCTGGGATATACCCCCGACCATTGGTGTAGGAATATTATCCATGTGGCAAATTAAACTGAACTCATTGGCATTTGGCAAAAAGTGAACCAATGAACCAAATTCAAAGTAGAATCAGCTTATCCTGTACTGGATATGCTTAAATATGATATGCAAACTAAATTAAACCAACAAACTTCAGGTGTTTCTATCAGAAACAACTGGAAATGACACTAAAGTTCACGAACTGTTCAAATAACCTGAAAAATACCCAAAAAAGACATGCACGTGAATAATTCACACTAGTAAAGGATATCTGTGGTACAAATTACCAACCCAATGCTGTCCTGCTGGTCCATTTGGTGG
>JBCAUI010256746.1:0-16093 GCA_038406195.1 Haplosyllis anthogorgicola
CACCAAGCTTTAAAGCTAGCTTTGCCACTTGGTGTGGCCACCACATTAAACTAAATAGAGACCCAATCATTTTCCAATGCTAAAGCAAAAAGAAAAGCAAACGCTAAAGCTTGGTGTGGCCGAGCCCTTAGATCTATGGAATGTTGTGATCATTTTATTTTTTAGCATTGACACAATTTAAATTAAATGGGAAAATTACGAACACAATGGTTTCAACGGGAAATGTACGTTTGCAGATGTTAGTAGCGTTCCATGCTTAGATTTGAAAAATGTTTGATCTCGGAAATTTATTCCTTTTGAAATACACATACCGTACACGACAAAAGGAAAACATTAATCTATGTTAACGTAGTGGGTTAACTTATAGGTAGCATGCAAATGAAATTATAATTACAAAGTACTCCAATGACAGTGTACGAAGTACAAAATTAGTGGTGGGTCCAGAGACCAATGGCCTTAGTTTTCATCAGGTACATTAAGTTAGGTTTTATCTGGATCCATTCAAAACTTCAGTTGGGTTATTTTTTAGGGGTAGGGGTGCAAATCCTGGAAACGTCACTGCACACAAATAACTGCTTCGAATTTGGACGGTTGGGAAGTTATGTGAAAAAAGCTGAAATGTTAAACAACACACAGGACATTTATTTTAAACGATGTTATTTCAGTTCATGCGGATAAATAATGGTCCGCACCTAACCATCCTTGGTGCGTCAGGCTGATCTCTGGCCGGTCTAAAAATAAAAAATTATTAATGTTAAATATACTTTCATCATATCTCACTCTTTACACGGTGTAGTTAAAGTATTGACTGAATTGAAAATTTGTAACTTACAATTTTTTGTTGAAATCCGAAATTTTATGATCAAAGTACGTTGATATACAGTGCAAAGCCATTTCATTTTGTTTTGTTTTTTTTAAGCATGCGTCAAACCAAACATCAATGCAGGAATGTAAATCTTAATTTTACTTTGCACGGGTCTTGATTTGGGAGATTAGGAGACTATACGTTCTCCAAAAGTAAGAGCAAGCGCCAACTTTTTCCGATCAATTCGAATATCTATCGCTATTATGTCCAAGCCAACCAACAGCAAGCATCTTGGGCCCAGGCAAACCTGCTGTATAAAAACTGTATTAAAAATACATTCCATCTGTCTGCTTATTGTGTTTTCATCGGGCTATCAAGCTGCTCAAAAATTCACAAACCTTATGTCTCTACATATCCAATCACTGTAAGCTACATAGCACGCAACTATATATACAGTATGCGGAACTCCAAGCAATGTAAAAGTAGTTTTACGATCTGCATTTTAACTCACTTCAGGCTACATACACAGTGCACCACTACAAAATGTAAATCTGCAAGCAATGTAAAACGTTTGCATTCGGCATTAAAATCAACCAGGCGTAAGCATGCGGCAGAGCTCTCTTACTTAGCCTCTTCCGGTCTGACGTAAGAAACCACCGGCACCGGTTTCGGTGCTGCGGGCGGCGGTGGAGCCATGGCTACGGGAGCCGGCGATATGACGACAGGGCGCACCGGCGGTGCTGCGGGAGACGTCGGCGTCAGCCGGATGTGCGCGCGAGACATCTCTGTCGGCGTTGGCGCCCTTGGAGCCGCATAAGCTGGCCTGTAACACAATATGATTGACATTAATGGTCCTTCTTATTACACATCGTTAAACCAGCTATTAACGACTACTTTTCTTCTAGTTCCTAATGGTCACAGATAAAGGGCAGAATATTTTTAAACGTGCCATTTTTGACTGTAAAATGGGAAAATGGCGTGCGTCCTAGAGTTTGAGGGCCGTTGATGACTGGTTTTGCTGGACTTGTCACTGTAAATCTACGTACACCAATAATGTTTATGCAAAGAATCACACGTGTTTCATGCCTAAATACAAAATAAGTCACCTGTCCATAACCGGCGTAATTCTGTCGTGAGTTCTGTAAAGTAACATGATGCATGTTAGTTGACATTCATAAAGTTTCGAAGGTGGATAGGAGTATACTTTTTATTTGCTAAAGCACCAACTTTGCACTTGCGAAGCGGGATATATCAGGAGACAACAATTGTTACTTAGTCACCATTTGACTTAACAAGAAGCATAGTTGTTATAAGAATATTTTCCCAAGACCTTTAAGTGAATACAGCCTAGCGTTACAAACCAGAAGATTAATCAAGCTAAGAAAAGAGCCTTAGACACTATATTACAAGGAAACTGAGTGTAAGAGAAATTATGTACAGGAAATAAAGATACAAGAGACAATTTTATAAAGAAAAGAAATAAGATATCTGTGAGGTATTTAAAGTGTATTGATAAACATGCCCAAGCAGTGTCAGCATATCGTAAACCCTATGAAACAGTTTCCTAAAAGCTCGACGTTGCCATTGGCAACCGTTAAGGTAAGTTCGGTAGGTTACCATTGACAACCACCTTAGCAACCTACACCGTGAAGCTTTAAATATTACTCTACTGATAAAAAAACAGACCTTTTTGACTTGGCCGGTGGACTAAGGTCTACCCTTTTAACAGCCGACTTCAATCTGGGTATTTCAAATTTGTGGGGTTCGGTTAGCTTCAGTTCGCTAACTGGCTCGATAGGGGGCGGTGTTGGAGCCGGTGACGGGGAAGAGTAGTCGTCAGGGGGCGGAGTCTTAGACGGGGTAGCAGGCCTACAACACACAAACACAACAAAACACATGCAATACTCTAAAAAAAACACAACTCATGCAATATCAGGGTGTACTTGCATTAAACAGTGAAAAGTCAATTTGCGAAGTGGCAGATCCAGACTTTGTCAAAAGGGTCTTGGTTGGTTTTTAATTGTCAAATGGATCTTGCAAAAAATACGGTAAAGACTGTACATGATTAAATTCTGTTCTTAACAAATAAATTAGTAAATTGTAGAGTAATTTCAGGTCAAAATGTATTCCTCAATTCTTTGAGATTTTAAGTTTCGCATGAATAGTATTAAATACAAGTACACCCACTTTAACTATCAAAATATAATAATGATAAACAAGCATATTACAGAAAAATAAAACAAGGAAATGAATGTAAAGGAAACGAATGATAGAAAAGAAACGTAAATGATGTGCCTCTGTGTTCTTTCTAACCGTTCTACTCAGCATGACAGTTCTACTCAGCATGACAGAAAAGTTGAGACAAGAAGAAACCTGAAAACTGGCGACTGAGCGGGCTGGCTGGGTTGCTGTGGTTCATAAGGTTTCTCCCATGGCAAACGATCGGTTGGCATAGCAACCGACGGTTGACTGCTGGTTGTTACTGGTTGCCATGGAGATGGTTGGTAGGCAACAGAATGTGGTATGGAAGGTGCTGAAGCTGTAGGTCTCAAAGGTGCAGCAACGGGAGACCTGAAAATTGGTTTCGTAGCAACGCTTGTCATAGAAACGGGGGTCACTTCAGGCACAGTAGGCTGCTGATACATAGGGCTGAAAAGCAAGGATCATCAATCAGCATCAGAATGTTAAGTTTGGAAATGATAGGCATAACTTGAACATGAGAAATCACTGTTAGTGGCTCCAAAGTCCTTAATTTTATTATTTTTTCATAATTGTTAATGTTCGCACTTTACTGACATAGCATAGGTTTTTATGTAATTTTTGTATTTTTTGGATTAAAATATTAAGTGGGCAACGAAGGCGCTTTTTGCATGACGATGCTAAATGCTGAAGTCAGCATGACGATGACAAAGGCGTTAGAAATGATTTTAGTAGCTATTTTATTACTGATGAAAAGATACTAATAATACTTTTGAGTTTTGTCTCAACAGAAATGAACTGAATGTCGAAAGCACATGATCACCATAATCTAAAGTATTGCAAACTCTGTTCTGGCATCATGTCTGAAATAATTCACAACCGCAATTCAAACTGAATCAGTTATACGAAAGCAATATCACATTCCGTTGGAAATTTAGAAAATAAAATAAAAATTCTAAATCTGAACTAATAATAAACCTTCTTTTTTTTCACGATTTGCAAATTCCAAAATAAGCAGTGAAATAAATAATTGTCTACAATACAAATAAGTAAAAACTGAAGTGTACTGATTTCTATAACAAATCACTACATTCACTAATCCATGAAATTTTGACTTAAGTTCACCTCTGGTCAGGAGCCCAAGGCTTAGGCCTTTCGACTGAGTGAAACTGAAATGGAACCTTGGACGGTTCCATAAGCGCCCGGGGAGAGTCAAGCGAGCGCGCCCGACCCCTTCCGTTTGGTGAGGGGGACGAACTAATGTAAGTCAGCTGTGCGAGTGGCTTCTGGTACGTGGTGGTGGGTGGCGGTGTCAGGTAGAGCCGTTCTTGTGACACACGGCGTTGTGTGACAAGAGGACTGTGTGTGCGCAGAAACAAATAATCATGTGAAAATAGGTTGAGATACAGTTAAGTCTTACGCAGCATTTACTGTATTTCTTCATAACTGATGGCTTACAATTGAGACCTCTTTTAAAAAATTCAAATGATATCACAAAGCTAAATAACACGCTGACACATGTACATTGATATTCTCTGCATTACTTTTTCTTTAATATTTTTGTGGTGGCAACCATCACAGTCCCTGATCTGGAACCAGTATGCAACCATTTCATGGCACCACTGGTACCTCTGTTTCAGACTTGGCATGACTCTGACGCTTGGTTCAAAACCATGGTTTTATTGAGTTATCTTTGGTTAACTTTATCTCCTTTAACTTTCCATCAGTGTGAGAAATACAATAAATCTAGCAGTGCACATCATAAAGATTGATAAATCACCATTAAGTTAATTGTTTAAGGTGAAAAATGGAAAAACTCAAAATTGATAAAACAAAAATCCTTAACACTGTACATTTTGTAAAATTAAAACTTTAATAGTACGTCAAAAATTATGTCACGTATGAATTCAAAAAATAATATACAAAAAAATTTGTTTGTGCATTTTTTGTGCGTATTTGTGTGCTCATAATTTTTTCGTACTTTGTAAGAAAACACGTAAAACAAATATCAAACTCTGAAACCTCAGTGTAAAAACACATTTAAGTATTACTAAAGACGGTTGACAGCTTCAACACTATCCTTAACAGAGGTATCAAAACGATAATGTATAAAAACTTACGGTGTTGGTGTTGTACGCCTTGGAATGACCAGCTTCCTTGGTGGTTCTGGTCTGCGTGCTTCAACTAGAATAGATGAGTTAAAAGGAAGATTATACAAATGGAATTACATAATATTTGAAAAACAGGGGGACCAGTGGTTGCACACTGGTCCCAGACTAGGAACTGCGACATTTGTCACCAAAAAATTTTAAAAATAAAGAATATTTAGTAAAAGTTGGGTATCACGATTTAAAATTTAAAGCTTACAGTTTTCAACCACAGTTGGCGTAACAAAAATTATTTTGCTTCAGGCAAAACTTATTGCAAAATAATATGTAAAATATGTACTGTTACATACCTTGTACAACGAGCCTGGCTCTATTGCTGGCAGAACCGGCAACGTTTACTGCATTGCATTGGTACCACGCATCATCCTTGGGTGTGGCACCTTCTATGAACAATGATGATCTTCCACCTTCTGTTTCCACCTTGTATGTTTTGTCGTTTGTGGGTATCATGCGTCCGTCTTTCTGCCATGCCATCATGGGAATAGGGACACCAGCAGCCTCTGCACTCAAGACTACGGGGTCACCTTCCCGCACGGTCAGGTTACGCAGACGGTCGACGAAGTGTGGCTGTTGTGCCTCAGCATGTGCTGCAAAAGGTACGAATAACTTTGTGCAATTTAAGCACACAATCTCAAAGATAGCAATTGATGTGCTTTCAAAAGTTACATGAATTTGTCATTTCACTAGTCGGTAATATTTTGGCAGGTTTTCCAGCAGCAAATATTTGAAAATACGTGTACATGAGCGTACGCAAAATTTGTGAGCAAAATACATGTAACCATAGTACTCGCCTCTGGGATGGCTTTTTTTCTATGATAACTTATCATAGTATACTTACGTATAACATTGAGTCCGACTTGGAAGGTGTCCTCGCCAGCTCTGTTTCTCGCTATGCACGTGTAGGTGCCACTGTCGTACTTGTGTGTTCTGTGTATAATCAGGGAGTTGATTCCGTTCTCGTTGATGACGATGTTGTGTAGATGATCTTCTCGCACCTGCTCTCCGTCACGATACCTGACATCCAGAGATTACATGCTTTAAATATTTGAACAAATTTGACAAAGCGGCGAATTTTGGAGATGATGTCCAAGTGCTCCATCTAACCTTCAACAATCTGAATGATGTTTCAGCCATTTTTTCAGTTGCAGATTATTCCCTACAGGAAAAGCTTTGAACAACAAAGTGTCCTGATATCAAAAGTAGTTGGAAAGTACTAAACAAAAGACAACTAAAAAGTGCAAAACTATTGTACATTATCGTAGAACATTAAAACATCTTCAGTAGGATCCTGGGATACCAGAGGATGTTTGTGTGACTTACCAGAAGAGTTCTGGCATTGGTCTTCCTGTAACTACGCAATCGAATCTCACCATTTGACCTTCATTTACCTCCTGGTCCATGGGTACCTAATGTACAACAACAAGGGTAATGTATATGAAGCATATGTCCATACTGTCTTTCGCAATATCTAAATTTTACATTTTACGTTCAGTATCCAGTGAATGATAACTTAAAGAGTATCTACAGACAAGGGAATAGCATAACATTGTGAACTCATAGTTCTTTATTCACTCTTTTAAATATTATTTAACTAAAAATCCATGACTACAGAGACAAAGAACACCCTTTACTGGTGTGATACAGGAGTGAACAGTTTACCTTGCGGAATACTGGTCTGTAGTATTTTTCAGATACTCCACCGGGATCCCGCGAGCCACCACGTGAACTTGGTCTGAAAAAGTATTAATTTATTTATGACCTTTCACTCAAATGCATCGATAAAAGCCGCAATATACAAGCCTAGCCAAGTCTATCATATTCTGAAAAAAAATGTGAAAAGCATAGATGTTCCCACACCAGTGTAAAACAATTTTGTTTTTAAACCGATGACTTTACCAACCAAGAGAATGAAATGGTTATGACTGTGTAATAATAAAAATTAAAATACCAATACCAAATTTTAACAGCAGTGCATGTACTTTACTTTCTTATTTTTACCGAATTTATCGATATAAATGATGACTATCTATTAGCAAAGCACAAAGAAAAAGTGTGGTCAAAAATTCTTCTAAAAGTACCTCTCTGGATCTACATATGGTTCATCTCTATAAGAAAAACAAATAAATACGATTTACTACAATAATTTCTATGCACCTACACCTTTACCTTGGTTTACAGAGAGTAAACCGATGTAACGAAATGTTTCTTTCTACAGAACGACCTAAGTAACTTAAATATTTCAATGTGCTGCTTTCATATTCGCCGCTAGTACACAATAACATGAGCAATGTTATTCCTAACCGAATTATTGTGATACATGCTATGCTTTAACCTTTCAACGATTTCTGTAATTGGCTGATATTCCTGAGTAATTATCATATCTTCCTCAGTAACCACAGCTGTTATGTCACTTGAGTAATCATTAGCGTAGCCATACTGATACCAGTAAGTTTCAGTTAGTCGCCTTTTCGCTAGCTGAGGTGCCATTGATGATTGATTTAGTTCTCTGTGATTTACATAAAGACATATCACTGTTCAAACTGTACATGAATCCAAATATGAGCAACAATGAAACATATTCACCTAGAATTTGAGGATGAAAAGCATGAGATTTGTTTTCAAAATTTGACTTATCGCTTACTGGTGCAAGCTGTGGAATTGTGTAACTCTACCCAACTTGCATGACAATTCAATAGAAATACATATAAACTGTACCTCTTCTGCATCCTGCGGAGAGTTTCGGGTGCTACGTAAGAAGTATCGTCTATTTGTCCTAGTCCTTCTATGTAAAGTTCCGCTGAGCTAGTGTCTCTACCGACAATGTTTGTGGCACATACTGTATAGTATCCAGCGTCTTCAGGGAAGGCAACGCGAATGCGCAAGCTGCAGTAACCTTCCCGTGTGTATTTCATCTCATAACGGTTGGATGGTTTCAACTGACGGCCATTATGAAACCACTGGACCTGTAAAGCATAAGACATTTCCACCGTCAGTAATATTCACTCTTCCAGTGCAAAACAACTACAATGCTTCGTTGAAACCCAATGTAATTGGTACAATATTTTTTCCTAACAATCAGTGGTACATAATTATTTTTAATTGATAAAACACTTACGTTTGGTCTTGGATTTCCTGAGACTTTGCAGACGAAGTTCACATCAGATCCCTCCATTAACTGGAAGTTCTTAAGAGCCTGCTCGATGCGAGGCATGCGTGTAGCATCCATGGGGATGCTGGGATCCAGCGCCTCGCGATCATGCACGGACGGAATGGAGCGGGGGTCGATGCGTCCCTCGCGAAACTCCACCTCCTTCATCAGTCTCTTCTCAAAGTGTGATACTTTGAATCCCTGAAACATTTTAAGAAACATGAATATTTCATTATCATGATGCATTTGCTTGTTCAATAGCAAGATTAGTGTAGTGCAACACATACAGTTTCCAGACAACCCTAAAAAGGTTGAGGTAAATGTTGAAAGATAAAACTCTCACATGTATTTCGTGGGGATGACAGAGTGAGATAAAATAGGTTAAGTGATGTTGAAATCATGGGGTTGCATTGTACTGTAAATTAACATACCTTATCTGGATCGTCGTAATCGGACAATGGGGCCTCGCTTGTCACATCCAGTATTTTTTCTGCTACTGGTCTGTAGAAGGAGTCGGGTCGCTTGGGGATCGGAGACACAGGCTGCGCCATCCGTGGACTAGGTGCAGCAGCAGGGCCCTTGCCCTGTTCGGCTAACCAAGCCTGGTAGCGGTCTGGTCCGAGTAACAGGGCGGACGTTGAACATTCTCCGAGTGAGTTAATGGCTGTGCAGGTGTATTCACCTGGAGAAAACAAACACATAGCACTTAAATATTGAAAATGTTTACTTTATAATGTGGTGTTGATATTCGTAAATGCATAATACAGATTAGAGTTCAAGCTACATTAATCTAAAAAAATATGATTGAAGTATATGATTGAAGGAAAAAGTCACAGAAAATAGGAACGTAATTTCACCCACCTTCGTCTGCTTCTTGTAAGTCTAAAATTGTGAGTGTCGTTATACCATTGTACTGATCGTACGTGGACTTGTATCTCGTTTTATCCACGAGAGGATGTCCTCGTCTCGTCCATAGGATCTCCGGAGGAGGGTACCCGTTCACCTTGCACTCAAAGTAGGCCGTGGCACCAAACTGAAGTGGCTGATTGGTCAGTGAGTTAATGAACGTTGGCTTGACCTCCTGCGGCCTTGGTGAGATTGCAGGTGGTGCAGGTGGCGCTCTTGCAGCTGAAAAATTACAAGTATGATGCATAAATGCCTCTGGGTTCCAATAAATTAACCAAATTAACTCAAAATATTCTGCATATCATACTTACTTTTGATTCAAAATTAAAATTCACCATTTGGAAAATATTTTAACAAAGTAAATCATGACGATAGAAATGCAGCTTAAAACTGGTTGTTACCAAGGCACAATTTCAAATTGGTGACACATTTAGACTCATTCGTTAAACAATGGCCACTATACTTCTTCAGTTTGCATTTGCTACTACTCACCATCAACTCTGAGGAACATGTGTGTAGAGTTGCTGACGCCATTGATGGTAACTGTGCAGGTAAATTTGCCAGAATCCTCCGGGAAGACCTCGGCGATGATGAGCGAGCACACGCCGTTTCCGTATACGATCTGGTAGTCATTTGACGGTTTGATTTCTATCTCATTACGGAACCATTGGACTCGTTCAGGTGGCGGGTGCGGTGCAATTGTGCACTCGAGAACAACCCGCTCTCCCTGTTTGACCACACTGTTGTGTAGTGGCTGTAACAGAGAAATGTAAACATAATTATCTATTGTAGTCTTAGCGAACAAAATGGTGGCCATACTTTAAAGTGTCCCAGATTAAACTATAATTTACAAAACATGTAGCTTGTTTTATGGAAGTAGAGTCAAATATTAAATGAAAAATATTCAAAGGTCTTTGATTGTAATTTACTTCAAGAAAGAAATCTCTTAATTTCTTAATGCCCTTATGCTCAATCTTGTGACCTTTCCCTTGAGACATTATGGAGGCAGTTGGAGAATGAACATACTTTCTTCTTGCATTGTATTTATTTTGAATGACAAATTGTGCTTTCCAAAAGCTTTAGATACTCAGTCAATGGTGATAAAGAAATTATTCAAATGTTAAAAGTAATTCAATTCCCATTCAAAGTAACAATAAAAATATTTGAAAATAACTAAGCAAAAAAAAATCGACACTCACTCTTGTAAACTGTGGTGGAATGGCTGTGTGGTACAACGGTGCAGGTGACGTCCCAACTGAGGGGCTGCGCGACACTGGTGGCGACGGGGACACGCTCTCCTCGTGACCACTAGGCGCCTCGACAATCAGCTCAGCTGTGCATGTTGCCTGACCCGCAGGGTTCTCCGCCTGGTAATCAAAATCACACAATTGTATTCAGAAATTTCAAGTACGGTTTAAGTAGATAAGAATTATGTATTATTGCCAACTGCTAGTCTGGTAAGTGATGCAGTTTTGAATCCGCAAAAGTAAGCACGGATTGGCGGTCAGTGTATACGGTCAGCAAATGAGACTTATCCTTTAATTAATTAATGCATAATTACACATCTCTCAAGCCTTAAAACCAAATCAATAGTCAAAGATATGTATCTGTCCTTGCAATAAGTGCACTGTATTTTATTCATTTCTACTAAGTTGTGATTATAATGTTTATAATGCGCACCTTAACGGAGAATTTGCCAGAGTCTTCATAGAATACTTCAGGAATGTAGAGTGAGTGTATGTCACCTTCCTTGATGATCTCAAAGTCCGGAGAACTCACGATCTGAGCTCCCTCGCGGAACCTGAAATGACAAGAACACACATTATTTATGTCCAAACTATCAATATTCTTTCAAAGTGTAAAACAAAAGATCTGTGAAACACAATACATTTTCAATCACTGTTGTTTAACACTCCAAATCCCAAGCCTACTTTTAACCATCCTAAAGCTATCCCCTAACAATGTTTTAGAATTAAAGTAATTGTATTTTATGTTATGTAACAATGTAATCCTTTCCACAGAATGCAAGATTTAACCGTAATCACACTTGTTGGTTGTTACTGACCATTTGACATCGGGAGGTGGTTTTCCTGTGACGCGGACTGTGAAGCGCACGGACTCTCCCTCCTGCACCTCGCGCGTCTGGAGACGCTCGGCGAACTGTGGCGGGATCATCGACGCTGCAAAAGAACGCATGGATTTTAACATTTATTAATATAGGTGACGAGACCACACACTATCTTCGCAGTTCGCACACCCAAATGCAAAGAAGTATGCTCTTATTATTTTAGGTAGAAGGCGCTGCCATTTAAGTACAAGATTTTTTAAACTTAGATACTACCCCTTGTCTCCTTAATAGTTACTTGCAATGTAAGCATTTTCCACTTAACTGTTTCAGAAGCTCAGTGATCTTAGAACAGGCTGATGATATATTTTACTTCTACTACTGTCTATAAATCACTTTGGCCACTCTGCTCTTTGCGAAAAGGAAGTTATTTTCTCGCTCCTACCCTTTATGTCCACAATTTTTTTAACTTCATATTCATATTCACTCGTAGCGCTAATTATGAGCCTGGATTGAAGTATTAGTTAAGTCTTCTTGCACACATTATTCAGCAGGTTTCGAGAAAGCAGATAATTTCACCATGATTTTATTTAACTCTAACGGACTTTCTTTTATCTTACCTTGCCTGTTTCTTAATTATGGGACTTTTTTCATCAAATTATTTAAGCCACGACCAACATTTCTATGTGTTCCTATTGTTTTATTTTTGTTAAATATTTCTTACTGACTGATTTACCGTTTGAGGGTGAACGAACATTTATTCTTCTGAATGTCTGTCGCAATCAAATGCAAAACAGAACTATTTTTCATTAAATTTGACTTTTCAAGTGCGACAAACTATTCTTAGTAAAACTGACGAATCTTAGGAAAACTATTTTTCATCACATATTCTTGGTTTTCTTGCTCCTGAAAGTCCCTAGTTTTCCACAAATTTCTCCGGGTTTCTCGTCGGGAGAATTTTGATTTTAATTATGAAAATTTGCAATTCTACTACTTTGCATTTAACATAAATTGACTTTCAAAATCCTGCTTCAGTGCCATCATGTACCCTGATATCAATCCACTTAACCTGTGAAAATATGCATATTGATCGTTCGTACGTTGACAATAATGGTCGACAGTCAAAATTCGAAATTCTTCATTCGAAATTAAATGCACGTAAAATCAAACACGACGGAGGTGGAATAAATATATTGGGAGGATTTTAAAGCGACCACTACCTTCCAGTTGTATAGTCATCGTAACGCAGTAACGCTCGCGGGTTCCCTGTGCCATATTGATATCTATGTACAAGTTCATACAAAATACTCCAATTTTCAACCTCTATTACATTAGATAGTGCAGCGCATTTGTGCCTTGACCTCTATTCCTGTCCCACTAATCTGTACATCCACCACAGCTTTGGTTGTTTTAAATAAATACTTGATAATAACGAATATAAGCAGCATTTTATTTTCACGCGGTGGTCTATCTAGAATTCATATGTACATCTTTACTCGTCAAGAACTATTTGACAAATGTGGCGAACACCTAAACATACAAAGTAACAAGGTATGGGACAAGGTAAAATAATATACAGGTAAGAATAAACACACACTCTGGACCCCCAGTAGACTATATTTAATATTTTTTTCGGCAGGTACTTATGGGTTCGTTTTTGCGGGGGTTGTCCAAGATCCAATTTTTTCTTCATGATCTCTACTAGGACATTCAATTGATAACTTTCATGGCTTGATACATGCTATAAAGTAGCTAAATATGGAAAACAATGCTGTCCTTCTCGCTCCAATTTCCTTATTTTATTGATATGATAGGGGTTTCACTTAAAATTTGATTAATTAAATAATCTAATTAGTATTTTTTCACGCTCATCCCCCTGTTTTTGCGAAGCTTCTGGTGGGCCTGTGCACGATAGTAATTTTGATGTTCGTCTGGGCAAGGAAAATGAAAATTAATCCACTTCATATAAACAACCAGTGGTCTTCACTTTCCAATGAGTACTTATCTTATTCTCTGTTAATTGGACCAGATTTTTCTTGCGTTTTGCCTTTGTCGCTGGCCGCCTGTGCTAAACTTTACCGCCCAAACGATACTCTACAGGTTTACAAATTACAAAAAATAGGTCCAGATGGACCTGAGCTCATTTGGCATTATCATAAAACTTAGACAATATAGGTTACAATATCACATGAATACAAATGAAGTGTCTAAGATCAAATCCCAAATAAGTGACCTTTGAAATACATAAATATGGCTGCCAAACTGCAAATATAGGTGGCATCCATATAATTTTTATAGGAAATAAAGAGGGTGTACAGATACACAATGCTGCCAAATTTGAAGTTTGTATTGTCAACTGCATGTCCAGGAGAAAGGTTGAAAGAAAAACACAAATATGGCTGCCAATTTGAGAATAATGATCACAGAAACATAATTTTTGACAGGCTTTGAGATAGGACATAGGTGCATGTGTATGTAAGATAAGAAGTCTCTATGATCAGTAGTGTGCTCAGGGTAGCTGTGCACAGATGATGACAACGACGACAATGATGGACGACGGACAATTCATGATTCCATAGGCTCTTTGGCAATTATGCCAAATGAGTCAAAAATTCAAGTTGTTTTTACATGTTTAGTTTACAATATGGATTCAATACTCCACCGGGAATATACTATAAAAGATATCACGAGATTAAATTTCACAAATCTGGACTTGCATCTGTCTAGGTGTCAATGCATCCTGAATAATCTGGATGTTGCACCTACAGACCTTAAAACTAGTATTCTGGGACCTTTTTCACATTTCGGACCCCACAAAAATGTTTGCTTATAGTAATAACAGGTGTAAAATGAGTAGACATTATAGTTCTGCCAGGCTTCTAAAAGAACGCCCGTATCTCCTCTGTTCCACAAAAACGTTCACGTCTAATACTCTTAGCGTATTTTCTTGGATGGATTCGTGTAAACTTTACCCCATTTTATGTTTTCTAACTTGTATGAATTTAATCAATAGGTGCACAATTACGTCATTGTGAGACAGTCGGAGAGACATAAGTGAGTGAAGTAGGAGTGCGAGTCAGGAGACATCGCTAACACGCACACACGCACGCACGCACATATGAAAATGACTTGAAGTAACATAGAGACAGCTGTACTGTACGTGCATCCCACAGAAACAAACACGCACGCACTTTGATGTAATAGACGCTCAAAGGTGATTTCAATTCAAAATTTACTTTATCCTCTAAATTTAGTCTTTCATCCTACAGATCGTAACAGATTATGTTACAAGTGTGTCTAGCAAACATGTGTTTCCCTGGAGATCAGTGACACCGTTACTATGGCAATCACATGTGCGATTTAAAGATCGTCTAAATCCGTAGGTGCAAAGTTTCAGATGAAGATTCATTTTACGATAATTCTAACTTTAGCGATACATGTACGTGGGAGGAAATATATTTTGTTCTTTCCAAAGTTCTAGATCAGCTGACGAAAACATACGATTACCAATATTATTCAGGGTAATTACATTTGGGGCCTAATTAATTTAATTCGTTTGGTCCGATGGGCTACATTACTGGCAGTCATGTATTTTACATTATTCCTTAACCAAAGAAATAACTGAATTCGGAAACGAATGTTGCGAAGTTCTGATCATTCTGGAGGCATTTATCCTGGTTTTACATACTGAATCTATAACACCGGCACAACAAACAGGATCTATATTTTAACTTCTTTTGACCTAGTACTTATCTCGTCGGACAAATGTGCTATTCGTCTATCGCCTGTTTGCTAGCTGCTTCTCTTTCTATCATAACAAACAGCAAAGACACTCAATCACGTCCTTATCTTACTTATAAATTAAGCCCTTTGGTAAAACTAATTTCATTGCATTACGAATAAATAATCTACACTGCATAACCGAAGAACTGCGCACCTTGATAACTAATTCAGACTGGATTGCCACTGAGATAGGTCTCTTTAGATCCATTACAATCTGGACATTCATATGTTATCCAGTAGCTCGTGTAACTACTTCTCACGGGTACTCAGATAGATCTCTTATCCTGAGAAATATACTCCCAAAATGCAATGTATGATGTAATAATATTACCTCGAAAATCTACTCATCTCAGACTCTGTACCCTTCTCCCTACGCGCTACTTAAGAAAAGTGGAAACTCTTATTATACAGAACCTAACTGCAATTCCTTTGCATCAGAATGAGTTGATTTGTCTGGCTTCATGTAAACCCTATCATTCTTGACATTACAAAGTTGGAAATTTCACTGAAGTGTTTACTGAAACTACCGCGTCAATACTGGCCAGTGGCGGAGGCGAAACACTAATTGCATAAATATTATTGCAACACTGATAAAATCTCCGGATAATTATGTTCTGGTTACCAGATGATGATTAATATAATTAGATACAGAATGTCAGATGGTGTCAGTGTAATTGAAAATCTCATGATGATGCTTGAAATAATAGTGTTAATAATGTTGGACAAGATTTTTAGATACTGAAAAAATAGTAGCAGGGTAACATTACATTATGTAGTGATTTTAATACCAAAATAGACATCGACCTAACACGAGTAAGTACGGCAAAAAACCCTGCCTGTTTTAATGAGAATAAACTCTGTTTAGTTTTGTCTGGACAAAATAACCTCTAAGTTACGTATGAAATAACACACGAGGAAGTGTAGATTAACGCGTATAATACAAGGGCGTAGCCCGAGTATTAGCCGTTAATCTACACTTCTGAGTGATGTTATTTGACTTAATTTACAACATAATGGAC
>JBCAUI010256857.1:0-16093 GCA_038406195.1 Haplosyllis anthogorgicola
AGGCCTGCAAGAAATTCTGAATTTTCCAGTTCTGGACCTCTGGTAGAACATGTTCAGACTTGTTCAGCAGACAGACTCCTCCCCCCCCCCCAGGATGGACCTCAGATCTGAGTGCAAAAAGGTCATCCTCCAGACAGACCCCCCCCCCGCCCCAACTGGCCCTGGCAAGGCATCATGGGATGGCAGCTCATTAATATAATTTATGTCTGACACTGAGGAGGCCACCTCATTGGCTAGCAGGTCATCCTGCAGACCCCCCCCTCCCCTGTGACCCACGTGACAGATTTCGACTCTTAAAATTGTTATTAGTATGATTTTTCTGGCCAGGGACACTGAACCGATATTTTGCCTTTATTTGTTGTTGACATGATGACGGGTGGGTGCATGTTACAGTGACACGTTCATATGGTTTATGTGTCACCATGACGCAGTGGCATGGCTTTAACCGTCGGACATTTAAAGAATCTGACCCGAAAACATTGATACTCATTTACCCACACATCAAACCTTAGGAAATCAGACACAACTGAACACTTCACAAAGCTTATGCAGTCTACTCGAATTGCATGCTGGTTGGATATAATATTCAAACTGTAAAGGGGAAACTGCTTTTGATATAGAGTCAACTCCTGAGCAATTGCCCTTATTTTACTTTAATGAAACCGGAATGACTTGTCTGCAGTGTGCTATTCACAAGTTCCATCACCTGCATGCCAGGGAAGTTATAAAGCTGCAGTTTCTGTGAGAACAAAATTGTAATGAGGGTGTTACAGTTGCTATTTTTATACTTTTTAGCTAAGTTTCACAAGCTTGATATTTGTTATCATTTTCTTATGTTATTCGTGTTTGCGAGTGGTAACATGGGCATCACTTAATTTGACATTTTCCCCTATTTTACTCTTCGTTTTCGCTTTAAATTTTGTTCCCCCCAAATTTCCGATAATTCTGTAAATAAAAATGTCTTTAAGTAAATATGTGTTTTTAACAGTCAAGCCGTTATTAGGCATGACTCACACAGTGTCTTTATTTTGTAGTTCCAGAATGCAAGTGCCAAATCAGCGTCGTCAATGCGCAACCAGCGTCTCCTGGTCAAGGTCATAAAGGCCAACTCTTTGGGTGACAAGGATTTTGGTATGTACTCTGATATGTGGCAATCACTTCAATTTTTAATGATGAATTTATGCACTAATACTCTAAACAATCCTAGATCCACAAATGAGAAAAGTATAATGTTCCTGGTCAAGGAGTTCCAGATGCCAAAGTCAGGATAGACAGAAGGACGCACACTCACAGAATTCAAAATGTTGCAGTTCCATATACATGTAGTATACCACCTAGATGACAATAAAGTTATTCTGCGCTATTATTGCAGGTTGTTCGGACCCTTACTGTATCGTGCAGATGGATCAGCCACAGCAGAAGCACACAACATCCGTCGTGAAGAACACAATCAACCCGTTCTGGGACGAACACTTCTTATTGTAAGTTGTTTTTGAGTTGGCACATGTGTGTACCGTAAATGTCGGAAATAAGGTGCAGTACCAAAATAAGGAGAATCACATTTTTTGGGCGTTGACGTAGGAAAATTATATGCTATCCTAAAAGTTTTGGATTATTAATATTTTGCGAGTAGTATACTGCGACCCACATACTGTTGCACAGTATTCAAATTGATTGATTCAAGAGAGGAATTGAGTTGATAAATAACGAATAATTTTTTATCTTATAGCGACGTATGTCTTTTTTTGTGTTTTTCAGTGACTTGGATGACATGACACGGGAAGTTAAATTTGAAGTGTTTGACAGAGAGAAACCGCCGGGAGGTAGGTTAAATAAAACACTCATCCGCGCTCCAAATACGTCACTTTAGCTCAAAATACTTTATACCTCATTCAGTTTAGAATCTTGTTTATAGTTTCATACCTCTACTCTTTAATTTCTGTCCAAAGTGACCGCTTTGTCGGATTTATTTTTAATTAGCTGCAGTTTGGGCCGATTTTCCCGTACGCAGAGAATTTTTTGAACGAGGTACTGTTAAACAGGAAATATAACCCTATGTGCTTACATG
The DNA here is from genome assembly GCA_038406195.1 of Haplosyllis anthogorgicola. Taxonomy (NCBI): domain Eukaryota; kingdom Metazoa; phylum Annelida; class Polychaeta; order Phyllodocida; family Syllidae; genus Haplosyllis; species Haplosyllis anthogorgicola. The sequence goes on from JBCAUI010256857.1 coordinate 2,069, forward strand.
AATTGCCCAATGTTGATGTGAATTCAATTTGGCCAGTGGCATGAGTACATAGGCGAGATTGGTAGTGCTTAATTGCACATTACGCTATGGAATAGACTTTCGTGTTCAAAAGTATGTTACCGTCACTTCAAATTTGTGCTGAAAAGTCCCAGTTAACGATTTTATTTTGGATTCGAATTTTAATTAAACTTTTAACACTCCAATGTATAAGGTTTTGTTAATAAACTAGCAGAATTCATTTTTGACAACGATATTGGGCAGTCAAATGGCACTGTAGATGCATGAAAATAGCAAAGAACATGCACTTATTAACCAATAACAACGCCAACAAGTCTTGCATTATAAAGGAAGAACATGAGAGTTTTGCTGTGCAGTTTTGTTGCTCTACCATTTCTTTGTAAAGCAGAAACGTGCGAAATTTAGCAAATTTCAAAATAATTTAAATCACCAAAATGCACAACTAAAAAGTAATACATTACACACTCAAGAAATTTGCTAAAATTTCTCAGTGAATTTTTCCTGTTTCACAGTACAAATAAAAATGGTTTTATTGCTAACGGTTATTCTGGTGGCACTTGTAGGGAATTTGATTGATATAAAGTTTCTAAAGTGGGGCTGAACATGAACTCAGACATCTTTTCTACAACGTAGTAGACATACAGGGGGGACACAATGTCAATGGCAAAGTTGTCAAGTAGTCACGTCTGAGGCTTTTGCACTTGGGCGGTGTACCTGAAATGGTTGCTAGACAGTAAAATCTTTGGCATTTAGGAAAAGACAGTAAATCAAAAAGTTCTTGTTTTTGTTGCAGTAATCTAATTTGTTCTATGCCACATCTTCTGGTATTGCCGTGCATGTATCCGCGTGAAACGAGTTAGTTTTGGTTAATTTACATGGCCACCGAAAAAGTGAGGCCTGAAATGTTCAGAATCTTTATTTGCTTTCCATACAATAATATGTCAATGAAACTGTAAATCCCATGAGTGCCACTGGAAATGTTTGGACTTTGCTTGTTAATCAATGAGATCACGCAGACTGGATTTGCTGAATAACGTCTTTGTTTTTCCAGCGATGAAATATCCAAGTTGAACTCTTTTTGTCGAATGTTGAAGTTTTTACCAAATAATAACGTACATACTGAACAAAGCATGCTGTATTTCAAAATTTTTGGCTTTTCTTCGGGTGTTTACAGCTCTCCATCCATATAAAAGTAAACAGTAGACCTACTGTCCACTGCAAAGCTATCCTGCCTCCGAAATAAAGCATAAAAAATGCAGCGCTCCATTTCTGAGCCTGGAAATGGGTGGTTTTCATGTGACTGAAGGCCGGGCTCCTACCAAAAAAAAAGAAAAAAAATGATAAAGATTTATAAAATTTAAAACAGTTTTGATCAGGAAAATTTGCCATACCAATAATTCACATTTGGTGGAGCTAACATCCTTATTAATACACTTCGCAGTAATTTTCATCATTAAAAAAAGAAAAAAAACACCACACATTTAATGGAGCTTGGCCATTAAGCAAGTCATTCCGAACAGCAATGTATTATTATATAATTACATGTTCTGTCTTTGCAGATGACTTTCTGGGCCGAGCCGTGTTGCCGGTATCAGAGTTACGCCGCATGCCGAGCAGTCGACAGATCATCCCGCTGACAGGACGACCACGAGCGCAGGGAACACAGTCCGGTTCTCTCACTGTCGAGGTATGAGTCAGTGTTGTCTCAACACTTGAATTTTACCGGTGAACAGACTGACACTACCAATCTGTCGACACGACAGTCGACAGTCACATATCACAGATATAATTCTCAAGTTGATCATATTTGTATTTTTAGTTAAATGTTGTAAATATCTTGCTTAGCAACATCTAATAATCCACTATAATGTAACACTACAGTAGAAGTTGTCTTTAACGGTACTTGTCTTGAATGACATCGTGTCTTTTTATGACACTTTCTTCTGGACTCAACATTGTTGAAACTTGTTTAAATGACCCTGTGTTGGGCGACACCCTGCCTTTTACGACACTTTTGGCATGGAAAAGTTCAATGTCGCTCAAGACAAGTTTTACTATATGGTAAAAATCAACATCGTACATAATGTGTTGCACAATGTACAATGTTTTTGGAATCACGCTGTTAACAAAATTTTGCGCTGTATTGTCTTTCATTTGCGGACCGACTAGTTAACACTTAAAATTTGGTGTAGACTTTGTCAACTTTTGTCAAATTTACATTTGAAAGGTAATTTCTGCTCCAAGAGAGCATATCTTATAAATGAGTCTCCACGTGATTTAAATGTGCACATTAATTTCTGTGGAAATTACATCAAAATTTAGAATCGAAACCTGAAGTACTCAAAAAATGTAGTGTATTTGCGAAAGCATGGTATAATCTTTTTGTGTAGTAAACACGAAACACAAAATGTATGAAAATAAAAAGTCAATAGCTGGTCATGAAAAATAAGCAAAAACACGGTTATCGTCTCTTTGTAGTTCTTGTTCATGGAGCCTGCCGAGGCACAGCGCATGTACAACACCGGCATGGACGACAGTCTGTCCCCACGCCGCAGTATCGCCACTCACCGGCAAACAACACCAGGGGGCGTGAACGTCACCACGACAACCATGACGACAGAGAGGATGAAGGACATGCGTCTTGATGCGTCATTTAATGGTTTATACATTATGTGTTAATTTTGGAAATGCCCGACTGGCAAAAATCTGAGTGTTATGGAAGGATCGAAATGTTGCAAAAATAGCAACACGGCACTTTACAATACAAAATGTTATAATTTTTTTGGTTGTGTACAATTTCAAACTCAAACTGTCACATGCTTGGTCCTAATCAAACGTACCAGAATGTGCCCCTTTTGGGTATATCAAAAAAAAAAGAAGGTTATGAAATTAATTGTACTAAAACGTTGGGTTTTCAGATTTTAAAATTTCCGACTTCCAATAAAATACTTTGCAGAATCTCCTGCCCGGGTACAAAAGAGCGACATGTTACAAGCGCCAAGTGACTACTCACCATACAGCAGCAGGTCATCAGGTTATGGAGGAGAACAAAGGGAAAATCTCAGTGGTTCACAAGGTTCGTATTTACACCATATGCATCCCCTAAGTTTTCTGATCAAATTGGCTAAAGAATTAATAAAATAATGACAAAGTTTACAATAAAATCTACGGACACTCATATTCAGTGTTATGTGAATAAGGGTACCACGTGGTATTTTTTTCCTAAAAGGGTAATGGCTTCTTCAAACATTCATAAAAGTCATGCACTGTCTTTGAGTGTCTGTATAAAATTGACGTAACATTGATAAATTTCGAAAAAACATTCCATAGAAACGTACATTTGCCACATTGAGCATTGGATATTAATTGCGTTATGTACTCAGTTTACTGGTTACAGATGAGGACACAATTTCGAAATTCACCTTTGCTTAGGATTTAATAAAACTATCAGGCAATCAGTGATAAAATTTATGAAATCTAGAATTTCTATCAAAATCAATCAGTTCTATCTAAACACGTCATGATTCACATTTTCTAATCGTATTTTTGTAACCGATGAACTGAGTATGTGACGCACTTATACAAAGGGTTATGATTTAGAGGCCTAATTTGAATGGTGTGCTATTTGTGTTACTATAATGTGACATTGTTGAATTGCCAAGTTTGAAGTGGTAATTAAGGTCACGCGGGGAAAATGCTGCATCTCAGTCCATCAAAAGAAAATACATTTTAACAAAATATAACCATAATATAACAAAAAATAACGTTATTTTTCCTGTTGTTGGCCCACTTTTTCAACAGAAGAAGAAAACAATCTTGCAGCTCATTTGTGATATGAAATTCAGAATTTCCACTTATTGACGACGTAAGTCAGTTATGTGAGGCTATCTTTTTGTGCGAATTTGTGCTGTTGCACAGCACATGTGCACAGCAGTCAAGACGGGTGCACCATGGCCTAGCTCACTTGCACTGCAGTCAACTCAGGTGCCCAACTGCACTGCAGTTAGCCTGGATAACCCTTTTTATAACTTCAAGTAACTGAAGCCCATCTTGCACTGAGACACATTTTCCCTGCTGAGACCTATGATCAGGTAGATTGAGTAGTCGGATCGTACAGTAGCTGCTTCGTGCGAAAATTTTAAATTGTCTAAATTTTTTACTGTTTGATAACTTTATCCTCGTTAAGTTTAAAGTCCCCAAACTAGGGAGAGTTTACCTGGCTAAGTAGTAAAAAATATTAGAAACAAACAAAAGGACTCCGATCAACCGATAAGGTTATCAAAACTGTTCGTCCATTTTGGTACAGTCATCTGATGTGTATTTGGAGAAAATATTGAAAAATAGAGGATCTATTTGGAAGTGAATTTTTCACCAAAATGGACGCGATGATAAATGCATTTTATGAAGTAGAGTCATGGGATTTGTTATTTAAATTCAAAACTACACAAAAATTTAATTGCAATGTGTAAAATAAAAATGTGCAAATAAAAATGTCCCATGACTCTGCATACCAGTAATAAGTATCATGATGATTCCCCAAATAAAAAGTCAAATCGAAGGTTTGTAAATTTATTAAAATGCGAAAACATTTCACCAGATTTGCTGATGAATTTAAATATGTCTTACTTAACGTTTACCGCAAAAATATTTGGGGGGGGGGGGGAAGAGAAAGTGAAATATTTTCGTCACAGTTCTAAAGAATCGTGGAAAAGGTTTACAAGTTTAAAGAAACAAAATAATTCAATGAACTATACTATGAGACGCATACATTTTGCTATAGTTTTTGTTTGAATACAGAAAAAAACTCTTACGTTTAAATGGATAATTAACAAGAATGCCTTTCAGTCGAAGGCCCACCGCCTCCTTCGCAAATAGTAATTAAAATGCCATAAACATTTAAAAACATGAAAAATCTACAACAAAATTAAATTGGACCTTCAAAAAAGCTTGACCTTTAAATGACCTTGACCTATAATTTGACATTGACCTTATTTAGTAGTCACAAATATGAAAACAATTGAGACTTGCAAAGTGAACCAACAATTTGAAAATGACCTTCAAATGACCTTGACCTTTATTGTTACCTTGACCTCATTTACTAGTCAGAAGCACTATAACATATGATATTAGCAGATAAAGGTAAAAAATTGGACATTTTTTATTCCTATGACCTAGATATTGTAAAGATGTACCTTCATACCAAAAATGAAGTTTCTAGGTCAAGCAGTTCAAAAGTTATGGCCCGAACAGACAGACAGACACACAGACAGACACGCAGACAGACAGACACACACACACAGACACGACTGAAAACATTACCTTCCCGCATACGCGGGCGGTAAAAATGTAAGCAAAAAGCGATACTACTTCATGAAGTCACTCTCGAAATAAAACCTCGCACAATAAATTGAGCAGACTTTTTCCACGTTTCAGAATGTTGTACTGACTTACTATGTGCATAAATCGTTTTTCTTCGTTTATTTGATTTTTCTCTCATCTTTCTGTGTTTCATTTTCATCCATAACATCAATAGCATCAGTAGATACACTAAGTAAGCGTTTTTACTTTCTACTCTTGATCTCGAACTGCCATTACCAGTGGTGGATCCAGGAGTACACTCGACTTATTTTTGGGGGGGAGGGGGGTGTTAATCTAATAAACAGAATATTTCCCTCATCGGTCTTCCTCCGATCGGGTCTCGTCATTTGAAAAGGAATTAAAGAGGAATTAGAGGCCTTCCTCACCCCGCTGGATCTGCTAATGGTTTCTACACAGTACAGTTAAACCTTGATCTGTTTCCTAAAAATTGTAAAGTATAAATGAATAAAAGTAGCAACTAACAATTTGAAATCGCACTTTTCAGCGATATGGAATGGATTTAAGTTGTACACGAAACTATTTAAGGCCAAGTAATTTGGACATTTTACGAATAATTTTGCTGAAGTAATTTAAAGTCCACTGTGTTGTAAACTTATGTGTGCCCAGATAGTAATGAAAAAGCAACGAAGAGTTCTTGGTTCGTGAATTGGAAACAAGAAATCCGTAAATTCTTCCTGGGAAGGTCACAAGAAGTCCAAATCAGGGGTAATCAGTGGTCCCACAAATGGACCCTGGTCCAACAAAAAATTAAAGTCCGGTATTTTTGTACGTTTTGTTTCCATAATGTACTGTGTTATATCACCTGTTACAGAGTATGTTACGGACATGTTGAGGAGTTGTGTAGAACAAGGTTTAACTGTGTCTCATTCGATCTCTACACCTTCATTCATTTTGCCTTTTTCTTCTGTAAATGCCTGATTAAATTGCGCCAAGAGTTTTTATTAGTCTAGAAATTGCGAACTGCTTTGAGCTTGTTTTTCACATGTGAAAAGAGTCGCTCAATTGAAAAAGGCACGAACATTTCTCGAAGTATAGTTTTTCGTTGTGTAATCGGGCATCTATCTCTCCTTTCTGCTCATTCCATCGCCTTCTCATTTCTAGTATACAGTCCGAATTTACAAAAATATACTAAGAAAGAAATTACAGTTCAAATGTTTATTTTATTTCAATCCAAATAACAAGATTCTGAAATTCGTCAATACTTTTTGATATTTTAAAGATAATTTCCGACTGTATGCTTCTGTACTAATCTTATTCTTATGCGTTCTTACTGTATGCTTATTTGATTTTGCTAGTTATTCGCCTAACAACAAGGCCCTTGTTACCAATAGCAAGACCCATGTTACCATAACAACTACACAAATCAGGACCATTGAATGAACAGTTTTGTGCATGATGGTTTACCTGAAGAACTGAACTAACTGTATTGTGTTTGAATTGGAATTGAAAACCATTTTAGACTTACAATGTAAACTTTGGTTGCGTGTGCAACTGGTATTCTTCTTATTTTACTGTATTTGACCTTTTAGCACGTAAAGGGAGTAAGGGCTTCTTCAGTAATAAACAAAATCAAAAGCAGAAAAAAGATTCAGGTACAAAATAAAGCAACAGAAAACAACAGATAGACTATGTTATTTTAGACAAATTAATTTAGGAGGATTTTCTTTGCTTGTAGAAAATAATTTTCCAGCAAGTTTAGATTTGTTGTTTTTATCATAGTTGGTAACACTCTAGTCAGAATTGATGATATAGCTTGTTTTCAAAACATATTCATGATCACCCAGTTCGTCTACAACTGCCATGGTTGCTGCTCGCAGAATTGGTGAACATTGATATCAGATATAAATATATCAGTTCAATGGCATTCAGGTGATTTCGCATTCATTCGTGACTAAATAGTGCAATCAGTAAATATTTTAACCACTTGGAAATATGTGCACTGATGTCTTTTAATGTGAGGTACCAAAACACCACAGGAAGAAATATCCATGGTGATATTTTTACAGTTATTCTAGTCACGGAAAATGTAATTTTAAAGGCGGAACTTACGCAACGGTAACTTTGACAACAAATCAAGTACTCAGTGTAGTTTCCATGGAAACGCGTTTTTAACAGAAGGGTTACCCAGGTAACAAGGACCATGTTTGGGAGAATATGAATATAACTACTATTATGTTCATGCTTAGATGAAAATTGGCAAACAAATCATTTTTGTTTCGATTTTTATTCATCTAAACATTCTGTTTCTTGATGGTACGAACAACTTTGCAGAGTTACATAAATAAAGCGTCTTAGAAGATAAGTCATGTTTAATGTCTAAATTTAATCCTCGTTATTGAAAAATCTGTGTACAAGGACATCATTCACGGAACATAATGGAACCTGCTTTGGGCGGTCACTGCTTTCAACGAGCACCAATGGACTTTACTTAGGCACCAGTAACAGATCTGAGAATGGTTATTGACAAAAAAATCTTATGAACCGAAATGTCAAAATTTATTTCCGACATGGAGGGTCTGTGACCATATCTTATTGAACATAAGGAACGCACAATAGTTTTATAATAACCTCCCGCTTTCTCGAACAAAAATCTCAGATCTGTTGCCTTATGCAAATTGCTTTGAAATACAGAACTTAACCAGAAAAAAAGATTATTGTTTGGTTTACTTCAAAGCCTGTGACAATGTTTGAGAGGCCAAACCATTTAGGAACGACTACTTTTCTAAATTTGGTTGACCTCTCAAAACAGGTTTTTTTTTTGTTTTTTTTTACTGTATCAGTGATTTGTGCATTTTTATATAGCGCCTCGGAATCTACAGATTTACTCAAGTGAGATTTCAGACCTTTATCAATGTAGTAATAATATCATTGGGCTTTTCCATTTAAAAAAACCCCAGAGATTGAAATTATAAATGGAACAGCCCTTACCAAATTTGATGTCATATTTTCTTCAAGGACAACTGTACATATTGTTTCACATCTTGCAACTTTCCTAATAAGTTAAATTTATTGTCCAGTATATATATCATAAGTCACTACCCACAAGTATAAACGATTATTTTCCCTTTTCTATACTCCTCTTCCTACAAATAAGCAAATTCAATCAAAACGGATTAAATTACCCACTGCGCACCTTCTTTCCACTTCCTCTTATTTTTCGCAACTTCCGGTAACATTTTTTTTTCTTTTTGGTTATTCACTAACATTAATTCCAGTCCTGAACCATCATGAATGGCATGAACTAAATGTGTTTCGTTTCATTTGGAGCACAGTTGATTTAGTACAAGATTATTGCATTGCTGAACTAACATCAAAAGTGACATGTAATAACTGTTACTGAAACCAACTCGTACAGCAATAGTTTTCATAAAGGATATTTTAGCAAAATATCTGGAGTGTTCTTTATTTCTATGTATTTTGTATTTTAAATATATCGGATGGTCATATTTAAAAGCACACTCTGTATACCAAATGCTCATTGCTGAAGGAGATTATTGTACGAGTATTTACAAAATTTACATAAATTAGAAACTAAGAGAACCGGTAACTCTGCAAAGTTAGTGTGTTACTAATGGCAACCTTTCTTTCAGCCAATCGGCCGCTAGGTTCGCCGCAAGTCATGGTAACCCAGGCAACCGGTCCATACGACACGTATGACATGCACGCTAAGAATGAGGTAAGGTTTGACCAATCAAATGGTTCCTTTCATTCCCTGCGTAGGCCAGTGTCTCTTCCTGTGTTGGTGATTGGTGGCTGTGGGGTGAGCCTGAATCTGATTGGACATCAGTGATCCCTGGTTGGACAAAACAATGGTTTTGTTGTCCTATCCATGGCTACACTTCTGGTACAAACAACAAGTACAGCCACCAATTCATTGTGTCCAATCAGAGCAGGGCTTACATCTGTGGTGTCTGTTGCATGCAACCCTTTGAAACTATGTCATGTGTTGGTCTCTTTGATTGGCTCTTTCAGAACTAATAATGATAAACGGCGTTGATGGCGTCGCGGAGACGGCACTCGGCGAATTGATGGACAAGGCGAGACAACGCCGGCCTCGGACACCCACCAAAACAAGCACGCTCATTATCACGGGAGTGACCCGGGTAAGGGAGTACGATTTGTCCGATTCGGATTAGCGTCATAGGCCGTACTGCATTGATGGAAAAATATATGAAATATTGCGCGTCGTATTTATCTATGTGGAATCGGAAATCCAGTTTCATAAGTCCATCAGATATTGTAACGGACAGTCATTTTCCATCAGCAGTATTTGTGTGATACAGTAGTGGTGTGAATGTAGCTAGCGCCATTCCAGAAACCACTATAAAATTATTAAGGCTGCCAAGCAGTAAAGCTGTGCCCCACGGAGAAATGTTATTCTGGAGTGGTTGTAACGTGGAAATGAACGCAATGTTCTCCTAAAAACGGCCGTTCACCTTTGAATAGTTTTGTTTCTTTTTAACATTCTGATTGAAATGTATGGACTTGAGTACAGTGCATTCATTTTCATGATTTGTAGGAATACACGAATTACTGTTAAGTTCAGTGAAAGTTGAAGTCTCGGAAAGCTTTTTTTTCCGTAAAAATTAACTGCCGAATGAAAAAATTCGGAATTTAACACAGAAAATCAATGGACCGTGAGGGATTCAAGATTTCTCGTTAAAAGGGGTTCCTATTTGAAATTTTGAAAATAATTGAGCCCGTTCGTCCAACATCCCTAGAAGATGATCTTTGGAACATTAGTTATGTAGCGTCCTTCCCTCTTATGGATCCACAAACGGCTAAGACACGTTTATTTCATTTCATCCTTAAAAGGTCAGAAAAACAAACAAAAAAAAACAAACTACCGAAAGACTTTTCATCTTTTTCTGAACTGAACATATGAGACGGAAGCACTGGGTTTTGTTACATACTTAGGATTTCTTTATTTATTGTATGAACGTAATAATGGAAGAGTGATAATGTGCCTGACAATACAGAAATGACAAAAATATGCAAACTAGGGGGAATAATTATAATAAGTGACACCAATGCCTTGTGAATATCAGTGAGTTATAACAACCAAAGAATGGTAGGGAGAAGAATTTTGCGTAACTAGTGAAAATCATGAAGGCAATATATTACGATATTAGCATAAGTAGAAACTTCTTAATTTTTTTGAATGTGTAGATCAACATATTACTGAGTCGCCCAGTACTTTTATTGTGTTGCCAAATGCAATGTGCAAGGCCCTTGTAAATACCAATTGTAAATCCTGATGTTGAAAGGCTCAATGTGTTTTGTTTTGTTCCTGGTGTTCGTTGCCACCAGAGAACGCCACCTTGGTTACAGGTGCCAAACGTCATGATTTCCATGTCAAAATTGTTCACGCTTCGTCACCACTATGATAGACCTGGGACAATAGACCGTTTGAGACCAAAGTATCAGTTAGTTAAAACTGGTTTCAAAAATCAAGTTTTCTTGCATTAGAATTCATTTATGGATTTTAAAAAACAATAGTGACTTAAAACGTGGGGCCCAAGGACAAAAAAATTAATCCTTGCATTACTTAAATGCTAATTATAAAGTAGCCTTGCACAAAATTGAAACTGCTTTTTATGGCAGATCTGATTAATAAATACGACAATTACTGACAGGTTTCTATGGTGACGAGGTGTTGTGCGATTAGATGTGCACACTTGTGATATTGTTTTGCTGTGTCATTATTTATGCTGGCTCCACTTATTGACCTTTATTTTTGATACGAAGAACAAGGTCATAGTTAGAGGACCAAGGCTTTGCATAATAATATCAACAGTTTCAAACATGTTTTATATTTTATGTCGAAGAAGAAGTGAACATACCATCACAGGAGAACAATTAAAATTACACGTTAAAATAATAATGAGTGAAACATGGTTGAAACTTGAACAGGTTAAATCTGAGGCATTTTTTTCTAAAACGTGAATATGACCATAGACGAAGCTTTCACTGAGCGACTTTGATTGTATTTGAATTGGCTTTTATCAAGACCACAACAGAAGAACAGTAGTATTTAATGTTTGCAGAAAATACTGAACCGCTTGAATAGTAATGAATCCAGCAATGAAACTCAGAATGAAGAGGGGAACGATGAAGAAATTCAGTATCAAGAAATTGACTCTGAGAAAATCTTCCATGCTGAGATCAAAAAGAAAGCAACAGATGAGGAAAATAAAGATGCTGTTAAAATGAATGGACATGTTAATCAGATAATTACCAGAAGGGGTAGTTACAGTGAGAAAAGGCTTAATAGAAAGCAGGACATCAAACAGGGCATTAACAGGAGCAAGAGTTACAGAGAGACAACTGACAATACTAAATTGGAGGTTATAAATACTCTAAGAAGAAGGAGTAGTTACAGGGAGACTGTAAGTCAGGACAGTAAACAGGACTTTATGCAGGGCTTTAATAAAAGGTTTAGTTGCAGAGAGATTAATCAGGACACTAAACAAAACACAAAACAGAGCACTGTAACAAGAGAAGATGACAAAGAGACAAACAAACAGAACATGAAACAGGACATTATGAGAAGGTATATTTGTAGAAATAATATTCAAGACAATAAGAGTAACATTACTAGAAGAGATATTAATAACGAAACTTGTGAGGACAATAAACAGGACATTAAACAGGACGTTACAAGAAGGTATATTTGCAGGAAAACTGACAATGTGATCCATGAGGACAAAAAACAGGATATTACAAGAAGATATCATTTTAGGGAAACTGACAAAGAGACTAATGAGAACAGTAAACAGAACATTAGACAAGACGTTAGAAGGTATATTTGCAGAGACACTAACCAGGATAAGTATTACACCATTACAAGAGATAGTAACAATGATACTTGTGAGGACAGTAAACAAAACATTAGACAAGACATCAGGAGAAGGTATATTTGCAGAGACACTGTTCAGGACAATTTTAACATTACAAATGACAGTAACAGTCAGACTTATGAGGACGGTAAACAGGACATTAAACAGGACGTCACAAGGAGGTACATTTGCAGGGACACTGACCAAAACACTAGACAGAGTTTAAATCAGGACATTAAGCTGATCAATTATAGCCAGTACTCTAAGCTCGACCCGACAAGGAACAGTAAACAGAACACTCTCATTGACACTAAACAGAACAGTAACCACGACAGTAAACAGGTCGTGAATCAGAACAATGAAACTGTTGCCCAAGTGAATTATGATCATAGCAGTCAGACAGTTAACCAGGAGTTCAGTAAACAGGACATTAATGAGAGCGTTAACCAGGATGACAATAAAAACACCAGAGATAGCTTTCTCAGTCTCAACAGTTGTGGGAGCAGCAGCCAGGATCAGAGTGGAACAGAAACTGATGATACATTGGTAAATAAACGTCGAAAGGAATGATATGACAAAGCATTATAATTCACAATGTTTCTGGTTTGGTTTCATTATGACTAAAGTTGACATGAAAGTCATACATGAAAATGTATGTTGTCTGCAGACGAAATTACTGTTATCGTTAAAATACAGATTCTGCATGGCAAAATGAAGGATTGAGAACCAAGTGAGGAAGAGTGTTACAACCTTGCATAAAAGACTTTTTGGGCATGTGAGGGAAATTTATTATGTTTAAAGGGAAATTCTATTGAAACATTATTGCCTTCATTTAAAAGTTTTCCTTGTGAAAGACAATGTATCGTGTTTGGAACAAACTTTTCGTTTGGAATTTTTTGTCACTTTGAATGATTTTCATTTTTTAAAGCTTTCTGCACATTTGCTTCTTTTCTTGATCTCAGCAAAGAGTGAATATTGCTTTTTTTAACGGAAATATCGTTTTCGTTTGAAGTTTGACTGTAAGCCACGTTAAAAGGTTCCAGCTTCAGCTATTCACGTCTGCACAAATTGAAATCATTTGTGAATGACCAAGCCAATTCATAAAATAAATCATTTCCTATAAATTAGAAGAATTTAAAAAGTTCATACAGAAAAGCTCAAGACTTGGTCGTTCTCAGTAAACCCTCAGTTATTTGCCTCAGATCTATCCATGCTATTTATTATGCACGTGTGCAGTGGTTCTCTAATATCGTTCACTTAAAACAATACATACCTCGTCTCTTTACAAGAAAAATTAGTCCGATTGAAAGTCAGTCTCCTTCATGCAAAGATTAGTCGAATGTAAATGTACATGTTTACAACAAATATTTATTGGATAGTGAATAGTGAAAAAAAACTAGTCAGCAGTGCATGTACAGCCATTTTGTAAACTTGGTTTGCATATTCAGAGAAATAGCAAATACTGGTCATTTCTCAGAAATTAAAAAAATATATCAACATTTTTGGTACAAAAACATACATATACAAACGACAGGACATATCAATATTTTATACAGACACTAAATGTCACCAGACTACTTTGTCAATATTCAAAAGTTGCCAATCTGTTAATGCCAGCAACAGAATGCAATTTATCGTAATTACCGCTTTAGTTTTTGGCTCATTTGGCATATATGCCAAAGAGTCTATAGAATCATGAAGTGTTCGTCCTCTGTTGTTGTCGTCGTCTGTGCACAGTCACCCTGAGCACACTATTGATCATAGAGACTTCATATCTTACACACATATG
>JBCAUI010256968.1:0-16093 GCA_038406195.1 Haplosyllis anthogorgicola
TCTACAAACACAGAAACCCAGGAGACAAACTTATGTCATATTTTTAACCCTCAAGTTTCTATTGTAGATAAATGTGTTGAGGCAGTGTCAATCTCTCCCTCTCCTCTGCCTCCATCTCCTCCGAGGTAAGTTTATCCTTTTCCTCAAGCCAGCTCAAAGCATCCACCACCGGGTTGTGCCAGTCCTTAACATACTCCAGGGAGACGTTATAGCTGGCCAATGCTCCCACCCACCAGTGTCCTGTGGCATCCAAGTTGGGAGTTGTCATGACATACATCAAGGGGTTGTTGTCAGTCTTAATGACAAAGGAGGGTGCATGTAACAAGTACTCATTGAAGTGCTTGGTGACTGCCCACAGCAGAGTGAGGAACTCTAACTTGCTCAGGTGGTAATTCTTTTCATGTTTTTTGAGGGTCCTGCTACCATAGGCTACTGGGTGGAGCTTACCCTCATCATCGGCTTGTTGGAGGGTTGCTCCCAGCCTATGCCTGAAGCATCCATATGTAGGACAAAATGTCGGTCAAACTGCACCAGCTGCAATACAGGCTCTGAGATCAGGGCGTCTTTCAGCATCTGGAAGGCAGCTTTTGCCTTCCAGGATAGCACAAGTTTCTCCTTGTTCTTGTTGGCCCCCTCCCCAGCCAGGTAGTCCATCAGGGGGTGGGTGATCCAGGCAAACCCCCGAATGAACCGTCTATAATGGCCAGCCAAGTTTGTAAATGACCGGATCCTGGTGTATGTGTCAGGTTCACAAACCTCCCTGATCACCTTCACATTCTCTTTGCTTGGCTGTATACCATCCTGGGAGACATGATGTGCCAAATAAAGGATCTCCATCTGGAAGAACTTGCACTTGGAAGGCTTAAGGTGCAAGCCATGTGTCTGAAGACACTCGAAGATGGCCCAAAGCCATGTCAGATGGTCTGCCTCGGTATCAGAATAGATGATCACGTCGTCTAAATAGATGAGGCAATATTGCAAATTCAGTTCCCCCAGTACATTCTGCATGCAGTGCTGGAAGGTTGTGGGCACATTGCAGAGGCTGAAGGGCATCCTCCAGCACTCAAAGAAGCCCAGATTTCCTATGGTAAAGGCCGTATACTTCCAAGACCCTGGGCTCATGGGTATCTGCCAGAACCCAGAAAAGAAATCAATGCTCAAAAAGTGTCATGCCCCCACCAGTTTGTCCAGTGTCTCCTGGATCTGTGGGAGGGGGTAGGAGTCTTTCCTGGCATGGTCATTGAGCCTGCAGAAGTCTGCAGAATCTCAGACTACCATCCTTCTTCTGCACAAAGATGACTGTGTTGCTCCATGGGCTGTCACTAGGTGCTATGGCACCTGCTTCCTGCATTACTTTCAGGTGTTCCCTTACCTCCTCCACCAAATGTGGGGGTATCCAATGGAAGCGCTCTTTAATGGGCATCTCATCGTTGACTGAGATCTCATGTTGTGCAGCAGCCATACACGCAAGCTCTGAGTCTAGAGCAAACACATCATGGAACTCTCTCAGGAGAGCCTTCACCTTGGCTCTCAACTGTTTTGGCCAGGCCTCCAAGCTGGACAGGTCCAACTTCCCCAGGACCTTGTCTTTGTGTTCCTCCTCCATCATGGTGGAGTCGGAAGGCTCTTGTTTAATCCCCAGCTCCTTGTCGAGCTGGGCGAGCATTCCAGGTAGAACATAGCTCTCTGGCACCTCATTAGCTGTCACAACAGTAGCCAGTGGAGCCTCCACCTTGATCATCTGAGGCACCACTGTCATGTTTTCCAGAATGATCTGAACCCACTGCAAGTTTTGTTTCAGGAATTGATAGGAGGACCAGAGCTTCACCTCTGGCAGGAGGTGGCCTTTCTCTGGGAGCAACTCCATAGCAGTCACCCATAGGCACCCCTCAGACACCTTCCGGTCAACCTTCCCCCAGATGGCCATATGCCTGAAAGGGGGCAGGGTAACATTGGCTCTGGCCCAGAACATCTCTTCATACTCTGTGGGGTCATTCTTCATTTTGGCCATCTCATCTTCTGTGGGGGCATCCGAAACTTCTGGGTTGGCCAGCATCTCCGTGTCTTGCTGCAATGGGGTCTTATCTTTCCCTGACTTAGCTAGCACTCTCTGCACCAGTACCTGCCATGTTCATAACAACAAGGCCACTCGGGCATTGGCCCATGGCACAGCGAGTCGGTCGATCTCGTTCTCACGGATGACCTGTACGACCCGATCCAGAGTGAGAGTGCTGAGTAGGACAGGGACACACCAGGTGAAGTCTGTATTGCTCTGCAAGACTAGGGCCACCATGTCCTCATCAAAGCCAGCAACTCCCTCCACCTGTATTTGTACAATGACGTACCCGACGATGTCAAACTTTGACTCCCCGATCCCTCTGATTGAGGGCTCCCCTGGATGTAGTAGGTTGGACAGTGGGTACACTGGCAGGCCATGGGATGCTGCATAGCCTGGAGTGACCAAGTTGACTGTGGCTCCGGTGTCCAGCACTGTGAAACAGGACTCACCATCAACTCAAATTCAGCCGATGTTATCCACCCCATCCACCATCCTACTGCTTCCTCATTCACATAGGGAGTCTCTCCCTGATGCCATTTTAATTTTGGCTTGGGACCCCTGCTCAGTCATCAGCTGGCTTGGGGGTTGCTGGTTTCTGAGGGGCCTGTGCTCCCTTCTCCAGGCCCCTGGCCCCATTTAAATAGGCCTTGTGGGCACCACTCTTCTCAGGGCACTCACGAATCAGGTGGGAAGTTGACCCACAGTTAAAGCATCATCTTTTTTGGTCTTCATATTGGTCCATGGCTTTGACCATCCAGGCATTTGCCCTGGAAATCCCGACTCCATCATCACCTTCCCTTTCTGATCCTGTTTCAGAATCATCATCTGAGGACTCAGCGGTTGGGGCAGCAGTTGCGAGGCACCCTCTGGCATACGGGCACCTATCCTGATCACGATCATGGTTGCTATTCCAGTGATACCCCAGGTCAAGTTGGCAATGGGTGCTCTGCTCCTCCTGACTAAATTCCTTTCGTTTCACAATCTCCAGGAATTCCTGGAAGGTTTAGTTGGCCAGACTGTCCTGTAGGTAAGACAGCACATTCTGGAGTTCCACCTTTAGGCCACTGTAAAGACGGTCCTTGGCCATGCGGTCATAACCCTCCTCTGTGATCTTGTCAGTGTGGCCCTCTTGAATCACAGCCATCTGATTGGTTATTCATGTGGAGAACATGGACACCATCTCCCGGGATCCCTGTTGCATTGCATACAGGTCCCTCAGGAGAGAGTCATAATCTGTGGCCACCTTGAATTTCACATCCAGGCAGTGGAGCATATCCTGCACCATCTGCAGCATCCACATCTGGGCCATGCCCTTCAGCTTCATCATGGCCCCAAATATCTGGGTCCTGATCAGGGAGTCCTCAAAGCCTGCGTCTTTGTAGGTGCAGACTGACTCCTGCCAGATCAGGTATTCCCCAATTGCACATCCCTCAGTCACGGTCTCTAGCTTAATGTTCCCCAACCTGTGTCCACTTCAACTCTGTGCCTGATGAAGTCTCTGTCACCAGCCAGAGTGATGACTAGCCCCAGACACAGATGAGCAACCTGAATCACTGTTCCCCCCCACCACGGTCAGGGGAGGGAGACAGACTTGGGGAGTGCTGGTGCCAGTGGTGCCCTGGTCATCTTCCTCCCCCCAGTGACTGCTGGGGATCACCTGCCTTCATCAGCACCCCGTGGCCCATCAGAGGCTGCCCTTGCAGCCGCCCTTCCTCACCTACCCCTTGATGGGGGTTTCTTCTGGGCCACTGGTCTGGCACCTCAAACCACTCCCTCGTGGTTCAGCTCATCCAGCTGCATGGTGGCCAGGTCTGGAGTGTCAGCCCCTACCAACTCATCTTCCCCCCTCCCTGACTTGGGGTTTGCTCCTGCTGCAAGTGGCATGGCAGGAGCCCCCAGAGGTCCCCACACAGCATAAGCCACAGCCTTGGCATCTGCAGCTCTTACTCTGGCAGCTTGGTACCACCTCTCAGCATGATCACGGGATTTGTGCAAGGCTCAAGCTGCCAGTTGGTTTGCAACCATCACAGGGATCTGGATGGCATTCAAGGAAATCGTGTGACCAATCCAGCATTGGTATCCAACAGACAGGCATCCAGTGAGCTGGGTGACATTGCCCAGCTCCAGTCCTTCACCACTAATCCTCTGTCCAAAGAACAAGATCATTGTCCTGTTATCCAGGAAGACCACCTCATAAATCTCAGGCACCTCTGCCCTCAGGAGGTCACCCAGCACCTCTGCATTCCAGAGATGCCTGACCAGTGGGTGAAACTCACCATCGGCCATCAGCTCTGATACTATCAAATGGAGGGCATACCAGTCTCTTTCCACTGGAAGTCCAAAAGGAGGAACTTCCCTCCGAGCTGGGCACTCCGGCCCTCAGCCAGCCCCATCTCATGCTGCTCCTCAAGCCTCAGGGAGCTCCCACCCGGAAGCAGCTACCTTTGTCACCTCTGTTGAATTTTCTGGGGGTAGGGTAGTCACCTCCACCACCATCACTTCTAAATTATCATCTGCCCCTCCGGTGGTCTCCTCACCAGTGGGGGGACAGCCATCCATGGGATGATCCACTGGTGTGCCATCAGGCTTCATCTTGTTGATGATACTGCCAATTATCCTCGTTGGGTTGTAGTGGGGTGCGAAGGCCCAAAGAAGAAAAGTTTAATAACAGGCATCACGTCACACTGCTAACCATGTGAGCAGGACACCTCCTGATGTAGCCACCTATGGGAGTTGCCTACAGGCAGTAATTAGACACCCCTGGGATGCCAAGTCCTGTCCCCTTTCGGTGTTGTGGCTCTTATGGCACAGTTCACAGACTGTGGTGCAATGCCCGTCATGCAATGACTGCCATGGAGGTGAATACCACAAGGTGTTGGTGGCACTAGACCAGACCACAATTGGCATTTGAACTGGCGCCCACCCAGGGATGCCAAGTTCTGTGGCAGGAGCCACCCACACAAAATAATGGTGGGCTTTGCTTCAGTGTTGGATGAGGCAATTACCTCCCCATGTCTTCTGCAATGACCATTTTGAAATGTTGGTGATCCGGCTGTGGTGCACTTACTTTGGGGCTTTATCAGGCCCTCGGCATGGCTAGTGATGCAACTTAATGACGGACTAACTAAAGAGTTCAAACCTATGGGCATTGAGCCAGGTCACTTAGTGAAATGAAGACAACACTCATAGTCACACTTGGTAACATCTCGTGAGACAGATGTCTGGGGCCGGTGCACAGTCAACCCAGTGGACACCCTGCATGAAAGTGTCCCCATCCAATGAGGTGCACGTACTTAAGTACCCCCCAAGGGCAGGCGCTTATGATGTCACAGCTGTGACATCATCACCAGAGCATTTGAATGGGATGCAACATTCCAAATGATGCTCCCTTGATGACATCACCACCGTGATGCATGCATGATAAACAGGTTGCCATGGTGATCCAGACGTCCAGAGGACATCTGTATCAGACGACCGGTTGAACAGGGTAGTGGGCATTGTGTGGCGCCCGTCGTTTAGACAACGGCCGGGATCCGGAAAGGGCAAAAAGCCTATTCCGTCACCGTGGAGCCATCGCCCGCCTGACGGGCGGGTAGGTGAACGGTGCGACCGTGACATATATAGCTATGCATTGTAATAAGGTAATTTTGGTAATTTAAAGGCAAGACAATTTCAAATCTGTAACATTATACTTAGTCTAAACTTTCAGGAACCTTTTTAATTTACCCTTTAAATATAACGCATAATATACAAGATAAAGTTTTGGATAAAAGTAGAAGAATTACCTTTTCAAAAGCACTGCCCGCTCATTAATTAAATAAATAAAAATAAATAAAACAATCAAATTAATTTGAAAGAAAAAACACTTTACTGCTTTCAAATATTTTTGCTGTTAGAAAAGAACGCAGTTTTGTCGCCTAACTTTGCATTTGTTTGTTAGATCTTACAAGGCTAGCAGCATTATTCACTTGCAACCTTTCAGCGAAAAACAAACAATTCAGTAGGAGATCAATGGAATTCAATGGCGATGATATAGTTTAAGTCCAACAAAATCTTGGAAAGGTCGCAAAATATTTTTTGTATTACTTTTAGTGTTACTTTTTCAGTGTTACTCACAGTACCATTTTAAGGTCATCATGACCTTCAATCAGATTTAAACTTGACCTTAGCTAACAATGACTTCGGTCATTCAGTACACGAAATTTCATATCAGAAGTTTGACAATAGCGCATCAAAAGTACAGCATGAAATTCTTTCGTTCTCTCCTTTGTTCTTTTCGTTTCCAAAATGACAAAATGAAATATTGGGAACAATAAAATTTTACGCTGCATTGTTGTTATAGCTAACGGTGCTGATTGCAATTCTATTGTTTTCAGAATTATTAATAAATCTTCAGTTGAGAAATGCAATTATGATCTTATACAGCAATCCAAAACAGACTTACCAATGAAAAAAAAAGCAATACCTCGCACCAAACTTAATCGCAGAGAGTAAAACTTAGATATGACTTTCTTTCGTTGCTTTAAAGTTTTCTGCTCAAATGTCACAGACTGCTAGGTCACAGGTAATTCTGGTTAGTTCCCTTTGGTCAGTTCAGTTCGGTGCACTCTTGGCGTTGAAATGCTAACGTCTGAAAACTAGCTGTTTTATAGACGATTACTGCGTGGGACACAGAACACGGAAAAGTTCTCAGGTTTATAAAGAAACAACAAGAGGAGGGAGAATTTAAGTAAGATTTTTCCCTATTTTTTAAAGAAAAGAAATGAAATTTCCCCGCGTGGAAAGCGTATTCATAACGCATACTAGTCACGACGCGCACTTTACTTTAATTTTTCTGATATTGAATACGCGTATCGTGTGTTGCATGATCGCCAACAACACGACAGAGTATATACGAATACATAACCTTAAAAAAGTCCCAATTTAAATGAAAGTATGACTAATTAATGACTCATCGGTACTGGTGTGTAAAGTTTTGCTGAATTTACTTTTTAAACTTCAATTGAAAAACACCATCATCTATTTATTTATTTGTTTCTCAATTGCACACGCTTTCTGTTGCCCGCATGACAAAGCATTTCAGAACGTGCCATTTTCTTCCTAATTAAGAAGCTTTGAGGGGTTCTAACAATTCAGAGATTAGCAACCTTGCACTAATGCTAGGCTCTTATGTTTTTGTGAAAAGTGTTTCTGCTCAATAGAAGTTTACAGTGTTATCAGGCACATTGCAATATGAATAATACATTAGGAATACAGTCATCCTTCCATCACAAAGTTATTATCGTGATGGCATGTTGGACTTCCGCACTGCATGCCAATGGAGGCATCTTTGGTATTCTGATGGGAAGCTAGATTGCGCACATACTTCTCAAGAACAGGTTGGCAAGTACTCGACGTTTTCCAAATTAATTTTTAGTTTGTCTGATTAACTAATTAGCCTAATTAGACAAGAAATTTAAGATAAGAAGGTTACTTAACCTGATTAGGCAAGAAAATCAGATTAAGTAGACTAATAAGATTAATCAGGTCTAATTAGACAAATATTAATTTGGAAAAACCTTCATTAGAGGGTTGCGAATCCACGACCATCGGTTCATAAGACAGAGGCTCTTCCGTAATCGATACAAATGTTGGCTAAAAGCAGGTAAATACTGTTCAACCATCTCAATAAATTTTGGGATCTGGGAACAATAGAAAGTCCGATTGTGTAGCATGATATCATTTCATTCATGTCGTCCAATTAAAAAATCTAGTAAGTAATGGTGATGGTGAAGATGCCCATTGTATTAATTAACACTGCATATTGTGTATTGTCAAAAACACTTAATTTCACATCAGTACCTTAAAGCAAAATAACTTTTGTGACATATTCTAACATAATGCTTAAAAATACTACTAAATGTACAATTTTAAAATAAGTTATAAAAGGGACAGAGAGTTCTTGGCTGGCTCTCAAGGCAGGTGGTAAAGGTTAAGTACCTGGAGCCTCATATAATGTTAGGGGTGGAAGAGGGAAAATAATTTCCGGATAACATTAAACAAAATGTTATTATCTAAAGCACTTAAAAGTACTTATGTAATTTCACTACCAGTATTCAAATAAATGCACTACAATGTCTGCACAATCTTAGATCAATTGCGAAATTTTATACAAGTTGCCAGCATTTCATTGTATCTCCAACATTTATTGTAATATTTAATAAAGAGCCTATAATCTTTATGTCTAAATGCCAGTTAGGAGATATCCTTATACTATAACTTTCTGCTTATATAATTGAAAAAAGTTTATTCTGCTCTGTATTTTCATTACAAGATTTTGTTACAACTTAGCCTTTCTCTGGACGAAATGGAATTGATTAGAAGAGAATAAAAAATTCCAATGATGTCATTTTGCTGTTTTTAACAGACAAATAAGCAATTTATATTTCATCATCGTTTTACATTTTTATTTATGTTTTGATATTGCACAGCCATAATGTGGACTTCCAAATCATTTTATTTCTAAAATCCAAAGATCTGCCCAAAATACTCAGTACCATTCTGTCTTGGTTTATTCACACACCTTTTAGTGTCAGATGTTACGGTCTAAGGTCATAATATCAATTCCCCTATTATTCTACATTGTCTCCTATTGTTCCAAAACCATTCTGTCTGCCAAGATTCATACAACTCAACCTCACCCCAACTAACAATCTAGCCTTTTAATTTTTATTTTTCCACTAAACTTAATCTATTCATAAGGTGTCAAGAGTCCATCAAAAGGTGGTTGGTGTTTTAACCTGGTGCTTGCACCATCTGCCCCTGATGGCTTTATTTAGGGGCTTGTTAACACATTTTGCCAGTTTTTTTTGTCTTGTGCATAAAGATTGTGTGTTTTGGCTATGGAATTGCAACTGCTTTTAAGGCCTCGTTAAGTTGGTAATTTATCAAAAAATTTACTGTTTTCAAGTAAAGTTATACTTGAACTCATTTTCACAAGCATCTCGTGGTGTAAAAAGACACGTACACAGTACTAAATTTATGTAGCAAAAGACGCAGAAAAAAGAAACAACTAAATAGGAATACTATAACATAGTTCAGTACTTTATTTGCAGAATTAATTAAGTAAATATTAAAATTGCGACATTGCAAGAAAATTGAAAAGAAATTGAAAGAAATAAACAAAATTTATTTTAAAAAAATGAAAATAAATGATACCCAGAGGAATTTTTTGTATGTTTTCTCTTAAATCTGCATTATTATTTTATTTATTTTAATTTTAAAAGAAAACGTGCATAAATTGCTTTGTAAAAAGTATCTACTTAATCATCTATACGGAACCCACTTAACAATTACAAGTATTTCCTATGTAGCACTGCACACAATGATTCAACTATCCTTCTTCTTCAATAATGCTGCATTTTGATTTGATAATAATGCAAATATGACAGCATTTATTTCCTAATCACTCAATGAACATCCCAAGTATTTTAAACTGCACTTTGGCATTAACTAGTACTACAAGTGATACCACGATTCATTATCCTGTTACTTGCAGCTGTCAGTGAATGGTGGACAATGTCAGGGCTTTATAGGGCTTTAAATGAAATTTCAAATAAACTAAATTGCTCTTTGACATTGTTCCTTGTTTAATAGCAGAAGGTCATGCACCAGACATATGGTGCGTGTTTTTTCTGTTTCTCTTCCGGTTTTATCACACAGGAGAAAGTATGTAATTTCCATTTGACACCAATGTAAATTCATACTATAATGTTAATTCAAATAGTATATTTGAGTTATATTTTTCCCAACTCCTTTAAATCCAAATGCACGCAAGGGATTTTTTATTTTTGCTCATATTTCCACGATTAAGCCAGATTAAAAAATTGGCAATGGGAAGTGTTACTTGGCGACTCCAGAGTGAACAGTGACCAGGTATTACCCTTGTTACCAGATAGTTTTGGTATTTGACTCTCTCAATGCTTCTTTGTCATTGTAAAATACCAGTAATATCATTCCCTCGTATATTACACGGATAATACGTATAGAGATGGACCAAATTAATTGTAATGCAATAAGGCAATGAAGACAATTGTTCCACTTCAATGGCTGGTCTCAAATTTATCAAATTGATACAGTTCGTGAATGACTTTAAAATAAGTTAAGTATCACTTTCTAGACATTTACGGTATGACTTCCGGACTATAAATTGTGTTGTTTTTTTTTAAAAAGAATCATAAATTGTTATGTAAAAGTTATTTATTTAACCATCCATATGGAAGTTATACATGTATCAGAGGGTGAAAATACTATCAGTCCAATTTGGTACAAAAGTATGACATACAAAGTGCGATTTCATGTCTACAATTATGTGATGGTGTGTTGAACTGCAACTTGGTACAATTGATTTTTACGCTGTAGATCTATCTTCAGGGGTGTGATACACTGACTACTTCTAGTGAGTATTAACTAGTGTATTTTCTTTTCTTCTTTTCTGTAAAGAATTTAACTATTGAATGGAAATATGTACATACCAACAATCTTTAACATCCTTTACATCCGAATGCACGCAAGGGATTTTTTATTTTTGTTCATATTTCCACGATTAAGCCAGATTAAAAAATTGGCAATGGGAAGTGTTACAGTTTATGATTTTTATCACACTCCTGTCAATGGCACAGTTTGAAATTCTTTTGTTTTCAAACGTTCCTATATTGATAACAAATTCTTGAGCTCTCTTATTAAGTTGGTGTATTTTTCTGTGAAACTTGTTCACGGACAAGATTACTGTACTTATCAGGGTAGGGGATAGGCTTAGGACTTGCTCTTATTTTGAAAAAGTAGCCTCTAAATCTTCGTAATTATCCATATGTGAATACACCAGCGGGATCTACAAGCATTCTGGGCAGAATATTTTCGATATGGGAGGACACTCATTTTCAACGTAACAAAAATGTGTCTATCCTTCATAATGGTCATATGATTTTTGTACCCGGCAGTGTTTGATCCAGAATTTCCCCTACGGGGGACTCCAGGCTATTTGAGCCCCCAAAATTCGAAAAAAACTGAAAAAAATTGAAAAAAATTGAAAAAAATCGACTTTACACGGGAACCGCCACGTGCGCCCCCTAAGTCCGTCAATGTCCGGGAATAAATCATTAAAATATGAGATAAATCCTAAGCCGATTGACCCACCTGATTCAGCAGATAATAACATAACGTTTTGCTCCGTAACGTGTCTAGGAACAGTTACTCACGGAGATACATCAGGATGAACGGGTTTAACCGTACACAACGTCACGTAATGACCGAGCTATGAGCAGCTGAGTGGTGACGGGGTAATGAGCGCAGCCTCCCCGGGTCACGGCCCCTGCCCTCCCGGGGCAGACCCCGAGGGTACGCCGGGGAGAGATGAGCTGAGGCACGGTCATGAGAAGCACGAGTACACAGGCCTTTTTCAGGCTCAAAACCCGGCAAAGAAAACGGGGTGTAAACTTTAAAAATTAGAATGAACATGAAGATTGGTCTGTTTAAGGTCGTAATTATGTAGTGTCGCAATCAGCAATGTTGTTTCCATGGGATTGATGAAACAGCCAAGTAAGTTCAAGATTAAAGGATAAATCCTATTCATGTTCTCCTGCTTTTTGTTTACACCACACTTGACTGACTATAAGGTCGGATCTTGGGTAGTAATTTATTGCAAAAAAAAACTTTTAAAAATAAATATTCAAAGCTACTAACCAGACATCGAACTTGAAGACATTTAAAAGTTTCATTGAGAAATAAGATGTAAAAAGTCAGGTTAAGGCAATTTTGTGTCTAAGAGTGTAAGCTGTGTCCTTGCCTTAAATGTTCAAATGAGGCAGAGAATGGGAGATCACTGGCTTTTATACGCAGGGATTGCCAGAGTTTAGAAATATTGCTTTAGTCTGACGGCATATCCTTTAACACAATCGTGTTGCTGATGGTAACGCATGTCAGATGCCATTGGTAGCAAGATAAGTACTATTGATAATATGATAAATTACCATTTCCTAGAAGTTCAGTTGCTTTGTTGCTTCAATTTTACAACACAAACAATGCAGAACAAATTTTGGAACTGAATATTGCTGTGTGCATGAGGATGATCTTAGACTATTTTGGCACAAAATAAAAGCAAAATGAATTCAGATCGTTAAATAACTATCAAAAGTTTAGGGTCCCCCAACAATTGAATTTCAATTAAACTTCACGCTGGGTTAATGACATTCTATTGAAATAAAATTGATATAAATTTAACGATCTGCTGTCACCAGTATTACTTTGATTTTATTTCTTCTTCGTCTTTGTCTTACAACACAAATGCATTCTGTGCCTGACTTCTGGATGAAAGAGTATCCAGCACAACCTTCGCGGTTACCCGCCTGAATCTGTGTATTGTTCATGTTTTGCACAATTAACCTGTCATATCTCAATCTCATATCAAAGTGACGGTAAACTCAGGCGCATGCGAACCGCATTATACCGACACCAGGACTGATGGTATAATTACCACAAGCAGAGGTGGATCTACACGGAATAGATTGAGTGTGAGAGTGAAAAGAGAGACAGAGACAGAGAGAGAGACAGAGAGAGAGGGGAGAGCGAAACAGACAGGCAGACAGACAAACAGACAGACAGGCATACAGATGCAGAGATCCAAACAGTTGAAAGAGAGAGGCAGATAGAGGAGAAATTTATATGAGTTAATAAGAGTAGAAGCTAAACTAAGGAGAAAAGAGCAAGGAAACAGAAAAAATATTCTATTCAGTTAAAAGACATAACGGTTTCCAAAAGGATCCAACCCTAAAACTTC
Source organism: Haplosyllis anthogorgicola (assembly GCA_038406195.1). Taxonomy (NCBI): domain Eukaryota; kingdom Metazoa; phylum Annelida; class Polychaeta; order Phyllodocida; family Syllidae; genus Haplosyllis; species Haplosyllis anthogorgicola. Next base: position 12,873 of record JBCAUI010256968.1, read on the forward strand.
TTCACGGACAACTGGAAGCGTGCAGTGATTTGGAGAGGGAGCACCAACAGGGTATGACACAGTGGTTGTGAGGGTATGATACTGTGGTGTGAGGGTATGATACTATGGTATGAGGGTATGACAGTGTGGTTATGAGGGTACGGTTGGAGATAATTGAGTATAATTGTGTGAATCACTTGGCGTGGACTGACCTGACTCTCCTCTCGTCCCCTCTATCATTACATTCTCCACTCTCTCTGATTCTTGATGCCTTTGTCAAAATTTAAACGGCTAAGACCAAACGATGGAATTTTTTGGTTTCGCAGTAGATTTTCGCATAATAGGCTGTCACGCAGTTGCCTTGTTTTCAACAAAAGCATAACTTCAATTTCTATTGTTCGCAAACTGAATAGTCGAGAACAATCGTTTTCGTCACTGGTGATTACAATGCGTTACCAGATAATAAAATTACCATCCAAAGTTGAGCGTCCCGCAACAATTGAAGTGAATGAGCTCAGCATGAAATTCAATTGTTGCAAGGCGCTCAAGCTTTAATACCAATTTTCGTGATCTGAACCCTAGATCAAACGTGTCATGGTCACATTTTTCATTATTTCCAGTTTATATAGAATTCAATATAAACTAAAATTATGTAACTGACTCATGCCACATCATTCTACATCAGATTAGTTGAATATAAGAGCACATGAATCAGCATTTTATTCTCAGTGTGGATGTTAATGCTTTTTTGGGGTTGCGTAAATTTAATAATACTGTTTTCAATTAATTTGATTTTACCATAATGTAGTAAAATAAGTAAAATAAAATAATTGTTTTGCATTATTTCCATGATTAAGACAAGGCCAGTTGCAACTTCCCTTTTAGTTCTCAAAAATGTGAAATTCATGGTAGTGCTTTTAGTTTCATGCAATTAAAAAACGTCACTTTCAAAAAGACGTTCCATCACTGTTATGCTATTTGTCTTGTAATTAACTCAGTTAGGCTTCCTCGAAAGGCCATACGTTTACAATGTATAAATTAGGCGTGGAACAGCCCTTAGGGACCAATGTACAAGCAGCTGCATGTGCATCCAGACCTGCAGCATGCAGCAGTGAGTATCGCATGAGTACCAAGCAGCCACTCACTGCAGATCAAGCTCTCTTAGAGTTCAATTGAGGAAGTCAAGAGAGTCAATAAATGTTTTTCCTATTTCTGAGTGTTCCGTGCACACGAGATATCAATCCCACCGGCGGTAGAAACTTCAGGATGTTTTTCCCTTACAGGAAAAGATGATTAACCTGTGATGGTCTTTTAATAAGTATCCTGATATGTCCCATGATTAAACTTTGGTCCAAATGCACAATAGAATGAAATTGATCTTTATGACCCCATCTTTTATGGACAAATGCAATTATATTATTTCACGTTGTGTGAACAAATCTAATATATTTTAAGTGACTGATTGAAAGACAATCTGTTGTTCATGTATCAAATTGTATCCGTAATTCGTGTATTATATCTAGTCACATGACTAACCCTTTGGCATAGAAGGAATTTTAGCGACATAAAGACAAGAATGTCTTTTTATGTTGAAACATACAACACAGTTGGAGATTCTATTGTTCCCTTACTAAGCTATTATTTTTCAGCTTGAACATACAGCACAGAGGGAGATTCTTTTGTTCTCTTACTAAGCTAGTCGCTTTCTGCTAAAATATACAGCTCAGCTAGAGATTCTTAGTTTTCTTACTATTCCATTATCTGCCAAATTGAAATCACCGTAGAATATTGCATTGTTCTCTTACAGAACTGTTAATTTTATTTTGAAACATACAGAACAGCAGTAGTTTCCCGTTGTTTTCTTACTGAGCAACTTGTTTTCTAACATCACCCATCTTTCAGAAACATACATCTCCATTGTCCTGTCCTATTTGATGTATTTGATGGCTTCTTCACAAGTCATCACTGTTCACCAGATTCTACGTCTTCATAATTACAAACCACAACTTTATAAATTACACACCCAGCCATCTGCGGCCTCAGAACATCATGAAACATCTTCATCAGCATGCAAACCATCCCGACAGTAACCACGCGCCTATAGTACTCTAACAATGCAATTAAGAATTATTTGGATATATAATAGATAAGAGGAGAATTGATAAATAGATAACAAGATAATAACATGAGGCTGGGATTCTCATTTTAAATCAAAAAGACAACAACATGATTCCTGGTGTGCCAGTTGTTCCCTTGTTCAGCACGCGACCAGCATTCCTCAGCTTAGGGGTGAACCTCAAAAATATCTCAATAAATCACTCTTAACTTTATCATATTTACGTAGCTCCCTTCTACAATGCCTTATATTTTGAGGTTTCTGTTCTGGCCAGATTTTTGCACGGTCTCATTACATCTTTACATGGAGCCACCCCTGCCAGATCAACTCCCTGGAGAACATACAAGTTTACTTACTCAAGTAGAAATATGGTATTTGGGCATTTTTACTCTTCAAAATAAATTGTCATCCAAAAGTGAAGTAAGCTCTTTTTCTGTCTTCTCTTTTCCTTCTCCTTCTGGTTCTAGTAGTTCTTTTGTACATCTACCTACTGCCTTCCTACCTACCTACCTACCAACCTGTGTGAAATGTCCATTCATAATTTTCTCTTTTTCTTTCTTTCTTTCTATTTTTCTTTCATCTTTCTTTCTTTCTGTCTGTCTGTCTATCTATCTTCATGTCTATTCATACTTTTTATCTATCTATCTATCTATCTATCTATCTATCTATCTATCTATCTATCTATCTATTAGACAAAATTCCAAATGTTTGTTCATTTTAAAATTTTCTGTCAAAATTTCTGGAAATTTTCCCTTTGCCAAATGTAAAAATTACATCAATAGGTTACAAATAGTGGAAGGATACAGTGCTGGTAGCAATCAACGGAAAGCCTTAGATTTAAGTTTAAAGTTTTCAAAATTTGGACTGAGATATTTTAATTAAGTTAAAATATGTACTGAAAAACTAGGCTCCTGCTGAATTGGAAAACATTTCCTACATTCCTACACATCATGACTGCAACTAAAACCTAACACGAGCCAAACAGTTAACGAGAGAATTACCCGGGTAGGCCGGGTAAAATATCTATCACGCATGAGAGGCAAGTGGCAGGTGAGGCAGCCTGGCCTTGCACCATGCAGGCACAATCCAATGCATGTGTATGCACCCCCCCCCCCATTGCATTCAT
>JBCAUI010257079.1:0-16092 GCA_038406195.1 Haplosyllis anthogorgicola
TCTTTTGTGTTGTGTCCAGGTCATGCATTTGTTTACATTTTGGTTCAGGGCATTAAGGTTGATAAAATAGGAGTCAGTACTTCCTAGGTAGGAATCCATAAATAGAAGGCAGTATCAATATGAATTGTCCTTACCAGCACCTCAAAACACTAAATTTGATAAAAAAAGATATTCAGCATTTTTTATTTTGGTATAAAATTCCAAAATGGAATCTAAAAAGGCTTCTGGTCTTGCTGCGCCCAGCATAATTTTCACAAAAGTCTAATTCTTTAAGTCTCACTCTGTTCAGCACAATGCCATATGATATTGTACATGTACCCTTACTGGTTTTCCTATTGACTGTTTGGTTGAGATGGTCCATTGTTTTGGATTATTTACATGTGTATTTACATATGAATTAATATCTGTGGATATGTTATAAATCAAATTTTACCCTATTGGTCTACTATCTAATTTAATATCATGTTGAAGTAATCAGAAGTAATATGTGCATATCAATTCATTCATCTAATTTTTTATAGAAAAAAACCCAAAAGAAAACAACTTAAACAGTCAAGTTACAACAATAAAACTTTTTATTTATACTTCTGGGCATTGTAGAACAAAGGCTGTACAGTAATGAATGCACATATAACATGTGAATGGGAGTACATATATCACACTCAACATTTCATCAGTGGTCATGCACTGTTTCACTTTGTCCCTGGTTCAAGAAGGCAAAGATTTATCGATCAACAGCAGATGTCACTAGCTTCCCATGTGGGAAACGTGGCCCAGGTTAAATATAACTTCCCCGTAAAATGCAACATATTCATATCTATGTAATACAAAATAACCAAGAGCTCTTTTTTGGTAACTCAGATCAGTCTTTATTGCAGTTTAGCATTACAAGTTACACAATGTCAACAAGCAACACTGCTTAGCCTGGTCCTTGATCTTCTAAATTCTGTCCTCTTCTCCTTTTCTTCTGCTTCCATATCAGCTCCCAGGTTTGGTCTGTCAGGTCAGCTCTTTACTTGATGCTTATGTACAACTTCAGGCTTTAATTAATTCTTTTCACCAAATATAATGGACCATAAAATACTATGAGTAATTTGCAAAATGGGTTGCATAACTTCAGTTTACAAAAGTTAGTTATTTGATTGAGACATTTGACTGCCCATTTGACTCTATACAATTTCAATAAACCATTGTATAGTAAAACACTTGTGCAACTGGAGTTAACTTCTGATCAATGCACAGTTACCACTATTTCGTAACGAGGTATTTCAATTATGTTACACCTATGCATGCGTGTTTACACTGAAAGATACAAATAACCCTGTAAAATGCAGCTTACACCCCTCTCCTTGTTCAGATGCCACTTCCAAACCCAGGAGATGCACTCAATTTCATACAATTGTGGTGTTTGTTTTACATTTATGTGAGAAATGACCAATTATGCTCAAAGTTAAAGATACCACACATGAGATTGGTGAAAAGTCTTCAAAGAGCCTGCCTTTCTGATCTATTGTGAGGCATTCATACTATTAGTGTATGGGTTATCTTCTATTTTGGCTTATCTAAACACATGAACTACACAAATGTGTGAAAGATTATCTCTTTATTTGAGATGCAAACTCACAGTATGATGCAACTTCTTGTGCCTGTTAAATACATGCAAAAGAGTTGTATCTCTTGAGGTTTACTGTAATGATAAAATAAAATGAGTTTAACTGGATGTGGGACTATAAATTATATTCCAGCTAAACTGTATTTCATTGCAAAATTACTGCTACATGCTGAGATTTTCAAAATATGGCCAAATCTTTGACATTGGTGCCAATAAAAAGAAGTAATAAATCACTCACAAAGTGCAAACTGATGATCGCTCACAATAACAGATCACTCACATTGGTCATGTGTCCCGATTTGTGTTGCGTCATGTTATAATTTTATCTTCGGTAGATTGTAACAAAAAATATTTTTAATTGTATTTGCATTAAAAATGTAAATATTGTTTTAAATATTTTGCTACATATCAATGTTTGCAATGCTCGTGCATTTAGTTACAAACAAATTGTGAATCAAGACAAGGTCACCTCCGGGCAAGATGGCGGGCTTGTCAAGAAGACTTTTGCAGGTAGTCTAAATCTTACTTGTAAGGCTTATGATGTTATCATGCAGCAGAATCTTTCCTTTTGCGGCAGGTTGAGTGGTTTAATTTCTTTTCATGATTTTAGGTTGCGATAAAGAATGGAAGTCACCGTGGTTTCAGCACAAGCAGGGTGGTTGCTGGTAAACAGGTTAGTTTGATGCACGGGTATTTAACTTGTCTATTTCGTACTTTCCATACATGTATTTGGCCGTGATGACCAAATAGAAAGTACGAAATGCATGAATTAGATGCCTGTGGTTTGATGCTGTCAGATCGTTTTGACAAGTTCATATTTGATTTACCCCGAACCCATGTTTACCTATTTTATGGAATAGAGTAGAAAGTGGTCATGTAAATGTATTTATTAGTTTTTAACATACAACTAAAAACTCACAGAAAGACACAAGATTGTGTGACAATATCAGTTAAGTAACTTGTTCTTGTGTGAAAGGTGACGATTCGAGATGCACTCAACATGGCGATGGATGAAGAAATTGAACGTGACGATAAAGTGTTTTTGTTGGGAGAAGAAGTTGCTCAGTACGACGGAGCTTACAAGGTAGGATGAAAATTATTCCCCAACATCAAAATAAGTGTTATAGACTAATACTCATAATTGAACTGGTGATAAGCAATGTTGAAAATTACAGTATTCGTTGTATTTTCTAACCTTGTACAGGTCAGCAAAGGTCTATGGAGAAAGTGGGGAGACAAACGCATCATAGATACTCCTATAACTGAGGTAAGTTTATCATAATGACGAGACAGTGTTGAATAATGAGGTAACAACCTAAGGATGTGCTGAAATAATGGGCCAAACTATTTCATGTATACGATGAATCTGAAGAAAATTAACATTATTACTGGTGGAATACCATACACGCCTAAATTTAGATTTCATCTTGTTCATTTTGCAGATGGGCTTTGCAGGCATTGCAGTTGGGGCTGCCATGGTGAGTATTTTTATTCGTGGAATAATTTTGACCCACAAAAGCAATAACGCTTATCACTTTCATACAATTGGGATTACAGCTTTGCTAAACTGATTACTGTTTTGACAGATACTACATCAAAAAAACATACTTTTGTTGTAGGCCGGACTTCGACCAATTTGCGAATTTATGACCTTCAACTTCTCCATGCAAGCAATAGATCAAGTCGTCAATTCAGCAGCAAAAACTTTCTACATGTCGGCAGGCACAGTAAGTAAACTTCTTAAAAATAGGGTCTTGAAAGACCGATTAAGTGTCTTTTGTTTTGTTTTCTATATAGGATATAATTCAAGATATAGTTCAAACTGAACAACTTGAACTTTGCGACCATAAGTATTAAAATGAAACCACGATTTGTCTTCCCATTAGGTGCCAGTACCGATCGTATTTCGGGGACCCAATGGTGCATCAGCAGGCGTAGCAGCACAGCACTCACAGTGTTTTGCGGCATGGTATGGTCATTGCCCTGGACTGAAAGTTGTATCTCCATACTCAGCAGATGATTGCAAAGGTCTTCTTAAGTCAGCCATCAGAGATAATGATCCAGGTAAAAGAAAGCAAAAAGCAAAAAAAAAAAAAAAAACCCCAAAAAACCAAAAACATTTCAAACCTTAGACCTTGTTTGTTCAGACCTTGTTTGTTAAAGCCATCCAAACATTTAAGAAATCATTGGCCGATAAAAAATAAACAATTTATAGACATGGAAATGAAAGGGAATAGCTTTATCAAAATTTTACTGTTGATCTCTTTCAATATATTCATGCAAGTTTTTTGTTTGATTACAGTTGTGTGCTTAGAAAATGAATTAATGTATGGTGTAAGTATGGAACTCTCGGATGAAGCAATGTCACCAGAATTTCTCATACCGATCGGAAAAGCAAAAATTGAAAGACCTGGTAAATAGTGTTTAAAGTTCTTACCGCTGCTTAGAAATAATAGTCATATTCCATGAAATGGCACCTGAATTGAGAGGGCTTTATAAAACAATACAGGCACATTATCCTTTAAATTATTATTATAAATTATTAACCTTCCGGTTATTATTTAGGTAAACATGTAACAATAGTCTCTCACTCCCGCCCAGTGGGATTCTGTTTGGAGGCAGCAAAAGAGTTAGAGGCTGCTGGAATAGATTGCGAGGTAAGAATTTTGCTAAAGTCCAAGTGAAGGTAAATTAAGGGTAATTTATTTTCTATTTATGACATAAGTTGCTAAAACTCAAATCGTCGTTTGGTGAATGCAGGTTGTTTAGGGATGTTATTTCATTTGAGAATATTGTCAGTTTTTCCTACTTTTTACAGGTGATTAATTTGCGAACAATTAGACCCATGGACGAAGAGACAATAATCAATTCTGTGATGAAAACTAACCATTTAGTAACAGTGGAGGGAGGATGGCCACAATTCGGCGTCGGTGCTGAAATTGCGGCAAAAATTATGGAAAGTAAGTAGTCGCAAATTCGACAATTTTAGATGTAAGCCATTTCCATTGTAGATTCACACAGTAAACGAAAGGCATTTTTCGTAACATTTTCTTTTGCAAACTCAAGCAGCGATTTAAAAGACTTTTTAAATATCTATTGTAGGCCCAGCTTTTAACTATCTCGATGCTCCAGTTGTAAGAGTGACAGGTGCTGACATCCCAATGCCTTACGCAAAAACACTGGAAGAGAACGCTAATGTTCAGGTTCACAACATTGTCAATTCCGTCAAGAAAATTTTACACGTACAACAATCTTCAGCTGCTAGGGCATAGTACAGATGTCGCTTATTTGTAGAAAATCGAACCGAAGCTCATTTAACAGTGTATGTAATTTAGAGGGATAATGTATCCGTCAGTCGCAGTCCACCTTTTCGCCTAGTTGGACCGTTATGCCTAAAAAGAACACTGATTAATGCCACAGAAGAAAATATTAACCAGATTTCCACAACTGTGCTGAAAACCGCTTAACAGAATAAACTAAAATCCGATCAGGGTTGAGTAAATTTTGACAGTGTGCAACAAGACTGATGTATTGCCTAGTTATGAAATTTATTGATAACATTAGAGAAGGCACTTCCAATCGCAAACTGAAAGGGCGATGTTGGCCATTACATACAATAATGTATATTTTAGAATTTTTTAGAATTGTGATTTGTATTATAAACTTTCAAATGCTGAATAGAAATTGGATGTATATTGAATGTATAGTTATTTGTCGGCAGTAACCTCACGAAACTAGAAAGATCTGAAAATGTGTTCTGTACGTGAGGTGTGTTGTGTTTGGTATAACTGAAGGGTAATGTCGTTAACCCGACTTCCACATTGTTAATGTATGTTGTCTTTATCTTTGTTATGTTTAGCTATCAGAAAGTATTGGTGTACATGTAAATCAAATGAAATTTAGTATTATACTTTTGATAGTAATTAGTACCTAAATATCAAATGAACTTTTTTTTATCTGGTCAGATATCAGTATTCGAACTGGAGTAAAGTGCAGGTACCCTTAATGAGTGTGAAAGGCATCAAACCCCAACCACAATTGTTTTTTCCGGCACATGTAGTGTACATGTACTTTGATACTTGAAGACAATAGCTAATAAAACGAAATTAAAAGTATAAATGCCTTTTGAAAATAAAATTTGTTTACAGAACCACGAACATTTCACATTGACAGAAAATTGAAGCATGTTTGTGAATATTTATTTAACATCATAATGTTAAGTTCTTAATGCAACTACAAAAATACGTAATAAATTAAGAAATAAAGTACTAGATTTGGATTTTTTGTTGTTTAGCAACAAAGTAAAACTATTAAGAAACTCATCAAATTCACGTTCAACTTGTTCAAATACTTGTTAGACACTCAAAGACCAAGTTTTAGACGTCTTGCGTGACGCATTTGTATGCCCTTGAACAACGGAAATAAAATAAGTGAAGGTTTTTCGAAATTCGTCTCTGTTAAAATATTAGGCAAATTTGCCTTAATAGGCAGGGATCTTTATGTCATAACTGGTTAGCAAACTAGAATTGGTTACTTAAAAACCAAATTTAGTAAATGACCAAAAAATAGTCCTCATTTAAGAAATTAATGCCTATCATTTTACTAATAATTGTATAAAATTTAGGCTGATTTACCTTAATTTTAAGCAAAAATTAATGAATGGATTTCGAAAAACCCTCAATGAGATGCAGTAGTTATTCTTTTTACACTTGCAGCAGCACGTTTCGGGTATTCAGTCGTAGCTCATCATCTTCAATTGGCACTTCTCGTATTATCACAAATGTACCCTGAGCATCCAACCTGAATTTGCTGAGCCGTTTATAGTTCGTGCAAACGTTATCGTTTCATTATTCACTGCAATATGTGAATAGCAGTTTTTGTATTAAAATTTCTATTTGGCAAAATTTAAATCAATATACAAGAAGAAAATTAACACTAATTATGTAAAGCAAAGGCTAAGATATATCTTCAAGCGATTCGCTATTTTCTCTTCTGTATTCAATGTGGTTCGTTGTCGGCATATTAATTGGATTCACTCTTTCGTTATCCGCAATTGGCTCAAGTTTTTGCCATCGATTCGGTGGCCAAATAATATGCGTGGCTTTACTCTGTATTATACTCAATGGTAACTGTAAAGCAGAAAGAGAAACATTCAATAAAAATTGATGAACACAGAAGAAAGGCTATCATTACACTAGAACAGTTATGTGTGATAAAGATTTGGATAAGGCAGTCATACATCTATAAAATTTAACATTAATTTCAGCTACAATAAAGAATTGGCAGTTAACCCATGAACAAAGTTACACCTGGTCCAAATATGAACTAGTGGAAAATGGGCATTAACTCGCAAAATTTCAAGAGTAAAAAAATAGGTCCAGATGGACCTGAGCTTATTTGGCATTATCAAAAACTAAGATGATTTAAGTTACAATATCACATGGAATAAAATAAAGTGTCTAGTTACAATCACATGGAATAAAATAAAGTGTCTAAGATCAAATCTACAGATGTGATTTGTGAAAAAAAACCCCACAAATATGGCTGCCAAACTGGAAATATATGTAGCATCAATATAATTTTGATAAAGCATTAAGTGGGTATCTAGATACATAAGACTGTCAAATATGAAGTCTGTACATTTATCTGCAAGTCCAGGAGAAAGGTTCAAAGAAAAACAAAAATATGGCTGCCAATTTAAGAATAATGGTCACAGCAACATAATTTTTGCTAGGCTTTGAGATAGGACATTGGTGCATATGTGTGTAAGATATGAAGTCTCCATGATCAATAGTGTGCTCAGGGTGACTGTGCACAGATGATGACGATGACAACAACAACAACGACAATGATGACAGATGACGGACACTTCATGATTCTATAGGCTCTTTGGCATATATGCCAAATGAGCCAAAAAGAGCACATCATGAATAGGCAGAGTCACCAAATCCAAAACTGGGGAACCAATGGGCCCGGAAAATGGATAAGACTCCATTAAAAAAAATTTAAAAAAAAAAAAAAAAACGAAAAAGAAAAATAGACTTGACAATCTTGCAATGAGTCACTGAAGGCAATAATTCAGTAAATTTGAACCCACTACCGCAACTTGGTTCAATCTCCAGATAAGGCCAGTCTTTTTTTTTGTTTCTTTGTTTGTTGGATTAGAAAGAAATTAAGAGCCCTGATAACATAAAATCGCTACTTTTCGCCTCACCGACAAAAGTCAAAATTATTTGTCGATTTTATGAATTTAATAAGAAACGCAAAAGTACAGAGTGGTGTTCTGTCCGATTTTAATTTCCTTTATTGAAACGTAATCCAACACATAAAAACGTTTGGCCTGAGACTGAGAGATGAGCCGCTGAGCGGATGATTCGGCGGATTCGTGATGCACCGAGCGGTGTAGTCGGGAGCACTCGTTCGGGTAATCAAGTGCACATCACCATCACCATCACATTACATAACCGCTTTATCTGTCAAACAGCTCCAAGAAATCAGCTGTTACACAACCGCAGACACACAGACACGGCACAGACAGACAAAACAATCTGACATACCTGACGTCATAACATAATGCAGACATACCTTCATAACCAGGTCAGTACCCATCTGTACCAGTGGTATGGATGTTCAAAGGGTACTCAATGATGCAATTTGGAGTTTTGCCCACAAGGGTAATTTGAATAGTATTCAGGGTATTCACTTTACACAGACAGATCCAGGATTTCTCATTTGAGTCAGGGTGGGGCACAAATTTTATTGCAATGTTCATCCAAAACCATGCAAATGAACAAAATCGGGAATGTATGGATGGGGCGCAGTCTAGATCTGCAAATGTTTTCATCTCTGCTTCAGTTTATCAGCATACCTCTCATTCGTATGGTACAGCATCTTCAAAATAAATCAAGCTCTTCTTAATAAGTTTCCTTAGAATCCTGAATTCTTTTCAACAGTACACGAGTTCGTTTCCAGTGCACTATTGCTTCGCTACAATCTGGTGTCAATTTTCTTAAAATTCTTGGTAGCAACCGTCGCAGTCCCTTCTCTGGTAGTAACGAGTAAATATTTTGGGGTTCACTGGTACCCCTGTTTTGGTCTCTGCCCCAGGATTTTAAAGCCAAAGATGTTATTTGAGTATTCACATTTTTCATCTGATCATGTGGTCAGTGGTCGTCGATTATTGATACTCTGAAGAAAGTTTAAGGACCAATCGAAGCACAATTTACTTGTCTGGGTGTAAGTACCATTGAAATTCCAGTAAGTGATGTTGTCGAATAGAATAAGGCAATAATAAGTACTCGATTGAACATTTAAATCTTTCTAATATTTATCCATGAACTCGAGTTGTGAAAACCAGACAGTCAGTGAGAAATGTCTGTTGTAAAACATCACTCTTAGAACCAACTATATTATGAATCTATGTGCCAATAGTCGTCATAATTGTACCAGGCTTTTTGCCAAAACATATGCAACAAAAATGGTTGATACTTAGTGATGCATTAGTTTGATAAACATATTTTGACAAACAAAACTAATTTTACAATGTTACATGGTACTCCTGCCTGTTGGTGGTAACATTTCAAGCGGTGAATATGCCACGTATACTATTGTAGCAGAATTACGTAACGCTTTATCAATTAAGTTATGCATTACCAGTTGGGGTGGTGTCACTGACTTAACAATAAATTTGATTAAAACTGCAATGTATAGTATTTGAAGTATATAAATCTCAATAGAAAAACGACAGTTAATATTAATTCACGGCGAATGGAGGTTTGTACGTGAAATGTTCAACTGTGCAACTAAGTAAAGCGCAAGCAACGGATCCAAAATGGCTTTGAAAGTCCGAAGCCGAGGGTACCGGTGGCCCCTTAAAAAAACTTCGCAACAAAACAACATAGTTTCGAAGAAAAAATAAATGATTTTTTCTGCTTGTAGATTGCACCTCGACCTTTGTACATACAGTATGTAAGGAACACGTCAACAGTATTTCCTTTTTCAGTAGGTAATTAGACTTCTTTTCCTTTGATATTCGCACGTGGAGTATGTACATCAGCTCCTGCTCGGTTGTTTACAGTGCTCCAGCTTCAGAACTTCTGACCACGTGTTTGCAGATGGCTGGATGGTTGGTGACCTCAATTCTGGATCAGAATCTAGGTCACCCTGTTGAGTACTCACATTAACATACCAAGTGTTCACTCAGCGCTAGATAGCATGAGCCTTGCGGCTGAAGACTCCAAAACACGGATATTCTGTACTTCTGTACCAGGAGGATGCAACTTTGATCTACATATGAACCATTATTCTATTCGTAAAGCCACACATTTTCCGATAACAGTAGTCTCAGAAAATGTTAGTAAGCCTAATTCTTAAGATACGCAAAGAACAAGTGTGCCCTTGGGCAATCAATCTTTTACGTGCATAAAAAGAACGTTTCCCCGTAGAGTTTTATGTCAGATGACGTAACACGGCTCCCTTTGCAGATGTACAAACTTTCCTCACATTCCAGATGCAAACAAATTTCCGAGGGTTTTATCTGACTGACACTGTCCAGCAGAAATCAAAACAGTTTGGAATAATTCTGAGTCACCTAATCAAAGAAAACATTATCAATCTTCACGATGGCTCTGATGGGTAAACAACACTCAAGTTTAAAGAAAACACGGCCATCATCAAAATCCTGAGCCTGCATCAAAGTAACTACAAACTTATCATCTGAGTCCATTAGGTGGATGATCCTCGATGCTTATGGGATCAAGAGTTTCTACGCTCTGGAGGAAGATAAGCAGTTACATCATTATGTTGTGAAGGAAACCATCACCGCGTTCAATACATACTACAACAGGGTGTTGCTTAGCAACACGTCACCGTGGTACCCTCTGTTATATCACTATATAATTCTGACCTCAGCATGACTGGATTGCATGGAATTATCTTGAAAACCTCACTGTGCTATTTTGTATACATGTATTTTACATAGGAAAGGTTCTGTTAAGTTTTAAACATCGTCCCTTTCACCCTTGACGACACTCAAACTCTTAATTTCAATATCCGTAAACTTAAAATCACTGGAAAAAAATTCATATTCTTCATGCAATTCCCGTAGCAATAATCTCAGCGGAACATCTTCCATTGGTTGGCGTACACTAAGTGCACTAACTGTAATAACTAAGCTTTATGAACAGATAACTAGATGAATACCTCTCATACAGCAATCATCAGTAACCACTCTGCCGACGGCAAGACTCGAATAGCAGATGCGTTACCTAGATGTGTTATTCCCTGCTGAGGCATTTATGAAATAATTAAAACGGTTGTTGCCAGTTTCCTCAGCTAAATCAGTGCCAATGCAGGCAACCATCTCACTGCTATTATGTTACTCAATAACATAATTGCGTAATTGGCTGATACAACTATTTGTCCATCAAACAATGATTTGTAACATAATTCTACGAAGCAAAAACAGTTACAAGTTAATTCGGGATGAACCTATGTGCTGGTACTTTGGATATCATGCCTGTGAACAAACTTAGTCTTGTACCAGAATCATTCTGGGAACTTCGCCATTGCTTTGTTTTCACCAAAGCAGATTCCTATACATAAATAATATTGTATATTGCACATTTGTTCTTCAGGCTTTGAGTAACTCTTCATAAAGCAATCAGTAAAGAGGGTGCGAGTTAAAGAGTTTGGGTGAACTCTGGTCTGAACTTGCAAGTCAAACATGAATCTGGCCAATGTAAAAAAAAAACGTTATTCTCGCTTAACTTTTCAATTATTTAAATTATTTTCCCATTACGATTTTGATCTCAATTTATGTAATCATTTGACATCTTCCTAAACACATCACGGTTACATGCACTTTCAGCGTGTAACTGGAACGTTCCACCTAAACGTTTCTGAAAATAAGATAAAGACTCAATGCCACTACGTTATCCACAACACAAAATTCTGAAACAATGGGTTACATAAACAGACAACGGCGCGCCTCCGAGGGGTTGTACCTTCTACGTTATAAATTGCTTCTTCCTCATTAAGCAGTCCAAGCGAGCACCTTTGCAGTTAAGACTTCTGTCCTGAAGCAATAGAGGCGACAGGAACGCGCGAAGAAAACTGCGCCTGTGAAGTGTGTTCAGCCTGATCGCACACAGCCTGTCAGAGACTATGGTGTCTGTTCAAGCGTTGCTTCCTTCTGCCTTTGTATCTACTCAGGTGAACCCAACACATACATGTACATCCATCCTCCCTCTCCCCGCGCCCGAGGACTCATCAATTGATCGCTACCACTTTGACTTACGATGTGTCCCATCGTTAACTTTTCTCTTTCCTTACTCCGAGCCCAAAATAAAGCAAGACATCAAGCAGCATGCGGAGATGCGATGAAGCCGTAAGATCTTTGAATCCAATTAATCTGGGAAGTACGGTACTGAGAGTCGTACGATTAGTTATTGTCGCTCGCCTCCAACGAAAAGCATCCGATGTCAATAGTGGAGAACAATAGTGAACTTTGACAAGTATCAATCATAACAAAAATCAAGACATATCGAGGAAAAGTTCCTCTTTCGAAAATATGTGGAAAATAGGCTCGTGTCACATTATCTGCTAAGCTAAAGACTTCTATATCCTGCAGATATGAACGACAAGGCAAACCAGTTTCAAAAGTGAAGCCTGCTTTAATTGCGGTTTACCTTTCAAAACCTTACAATAAGGATTCTGTTTGGTTTTTTCCGGAATGTGCTAAATGCATAGCAAATTTTAATGGGCTGTTTTGAAGATTTTACGACTAAAACAAGACAAGCAATGTTTAAATTATAGATTCATGACTGTTAGGCCATGGGTCCTCTGACCGTGTTTATATGACCGCAGTGGGACATTTTGAAATGTAATGGCACTGTAGAAGAGGCCACACTGCAACCTGAATACTTGAATTACCAATGTTATTTCAATAATTGGTAGTTTCAAAAGAGCAGCCTTCTTTGACCGCAGTTTACCTTCCGAACTTTGAGAAACTCATATCAAATTAGCAATGTTCTTTACTAACACTTGGAACAATACGTGTTACAATTTACACACGTCATGCTAAGCATAGATTCTAATGGAAGCAGATGCGTGCACATAACATTATACCATGCGCATCATCTGTACACATACCAGATGGTTGTACCGGTTCGGCACGGATCTCAGATTAACGTTTAAAACATCTGTTACATCTAAATCTCATCTGCAATGTCAACCAGTATTTATCAAGCTTCACCAACTCATCTGGCATCACAACAGGCCCATAAACAAAGGCGCTACACCAGGCCTTCATATTCCCCTGCTGGCTTAGACTGTGTGATTAAATTATATTCATAGAGGACATGATAGGTCCTGGGTCAATTCTTTACGATAAGAACACCCTTGTCTATTGTAAAAAGGATAATATACTTTGTTTCTCTTGATACAGAATTCTGTTAGTTCCATAAGTTGCAGTCTTGATGGAAAAGGTGTCCGAAGACATGTGTCTGCAACTGCATGAAAATTTCGGCAAGAAACACAAAGAGGGAATGCAATGTCAATTATATTGTTGTGTGACCAGAAGATTGTCTCATTGCGCGAGATTTCATCGAGACTTTGCTCATATTTTAAACAGCTTAGTTTTATTGCAAGAGACATGTCATTGGAACAACACAATCTAAACGCAAATGGCAACGTGTTTCTGGGCACAATCTGACACCCTGAAAATGTGTGAATGATAACCTCCCACATCCTGTGACCTGTTCACATCCAGTACAATTCAGTTCCTGTGCACTTCAGTTCAATATACTTTACACAGACTAATCAAGATGTTACTAACGAATTGTCTGTAGTTAAGGGGAAACTGTCTTGGTTACTTAATTGCCAAAAAGGTTGTTCACCACCACATTTATGCCCGACGAGTTCTCTCATTCTTAATCACACAGTGCATTACAATATTGGAACAGTGCTAAGGTGTGCTCAGTTGATGAGATGGATAGATATGTTAGAAGTAATGGCTGTGATGTAGTGTTGTGCAAGTGATGTGAGATTGTGAGGTGTTGAGGTTTATCCGACAGTCCAGAAACCAGGAGCAGGGAGCTGTTTACCGTGTGATGTAACAGGTTTCAGTCCGTCTGTCTGTGTGTGCTGACAGACAAGTGTATCTCTCTTGTACCTGGTTGCTACAGCCTCTACAACCTCAACCCATCTAAGGCTTCCTTTTTTTAAATCATTTGGATTACATTGCATTGTCAGGATTTTCAAAGTGCGGCGATCGGAAAAAAAATAAAAATTGAACTTGGCCCTTAAAAAGCCAAACTCATCATAAATATAAATGAAAATAAGATTTTTTCCCCAGCGACTTGTAACGGTTCATTTACAACATTATCGTTTTTCGCTGGGCACACATGTTTCAGCTGCCACTTTTTATTTTTGAAATCTCGATTTTAAAGTGCGGCGGGAAATGTAATCCAAACAATTAAATAAAAAAAGGCTAACATTTTCCCCTCTTTCTCATCTCATCCTCCATGCTACTACCCTGTTCACCCTGTACCCTACCTCCATCTCTCGACAACATGTAACCAATTTACCTGTTCTGCTACTTGTTACCTGCCGACATTTATCACACACATAAACATGGTTTTGCTCTTCATGTCGACTACTTTGATAAGAAGTATGGAAGTAGATCGGATGTACAGCGGAAGTGAGGTGCTGAAGAAATGATCTATGTATTGCCACACGCATACGAAGGTTACATGTTATTGAGCCGTAAGAACGTAAGATTGGGGGTCCATTCAGATTTTACGGTCAATGGCTTCTAATCTGGATGAGGCATGTGGTAGTTCTGTAAGAATTCACATGTTGCTCAGGTATAGAATCCTTCCTTCTGTTTTTCCAGGGTGGAAAATATCTGAAACTAACAGTCTAATGTCTCATTTTTCTAAAAGATTCGGTATCATGGTTCTTGAAAATCTGGTATCTGACACATAGGTTTGGCATCAATCTGGAGTAACTGCAGCAGAACAGACAGGAAGTTTCCTCACTCACTGACCAGGTACAACACTACACTTAGTTTGTGTACACTTCTAGATTGAAGAGTCATGGCGCACCCTTATTCTATTACACACGGTTGTTTTTAAGTTGAAAGCAGGAAACAAACAAACAACTGGTGCAAAGTATTTCTCCATCAGTCTGTTGGGTGAGGTCTCCCGCAGGGGCTGCATGGAATAAGGTGAAACATCCTGAGGGCACCCTGCAGGTACTGCATGTAATAGGGTAAAGAATCCTGAGAGTTTGGTTGAAATGACGCCTTCACATACGTCATCGTAACTGTCACTTACATAACCCCAAAAACTGGATAACTCTTATGCCCTTGCCACGAGATAACGAAAATGCATTTACAGCAGTTGCTGATCCACAAAAAAGCAAAGTGATCAGTGACGCATGTGTGTTGCAGAAGGGGGCGGATGTTCAATGCTCCTGCAGTCTCCCCGCAACACCAACCCCCCCCACCCCCCCGGAATCCTCCCCACCCCCGCACACCATTCAAACCCACCACCCATCTCAAGTGTCCGATATGCTAGGACAATAACGTTCAATGATCAATGATTTCTCAACTGCAACAATAATTGTGAATACGTAAGGCGTACGAATGTAACTGTTCATGTGTACTTTTGCAAAATTTCAACTTTAATTCAACCAGACACATTTCAACTACAAGCTGCAGCTTTAGCATTTCCGGGTAGGCTGAACGTCATCTGACCGCTCAAACGAACAGTTCTTGCCAAGAACACACTGACCCACATATTTATCAAAACCTCAACACACGAGTTTGACTGTGATGCACAGATTTAGATTGATTGATAACAGCTGTTCGCTCTCTAC
Source organism: Haplosyllis anthogorgicola (assembly GCA_038406195.1). Lineage (NCBI taxonomy): Eukaryota > Metazoa > Annelida > Polychaeta > Phyllodocida > Syllidae > Haplosyllis > Haplosyllis anthogorgicola. Next base: position 15,494 of record JBCAUI010257079.1, read on the forward strand.
ATACATTTACATTTAAATCTGTGCTGTGATGCCTTTTCCTGAATGTGACGGCAAGGTTAACGTTTTACAATGACTTTTAAAGTTCTAAACCAGCCCCAGTGGAAGTCTGGTGAAGCCACTACACAGTGGGGGCTTCACATGAAAACACCGTGATTCCTACGTGATTGGATATGTAATTGCCCTACATGTACTTAGAACAGTGGCTTCATAAACGATTGCATGCAAAATGTTACTGGTACTCTTAGTTGGTGCAAAGAAGAGGGTCATCTGCTTGAGCTTCAGCAGCCTGAGCAGTCAATGTTTACTTGAGCAGCTGTACTTCAGCATAGGCCATATCTTATTAAATAGCAATGCAAATAAATGAAATAAGTTATACTAGAAATCCACTATGTTTTATTTGTCTCTTTGTTTACAAAAAGTCTCAGAAAAAAGCATAAATGAATAAAGCATAAAATAGTGCTGAAACACCCCAATAGTGCCAAAATGCTGAAACATTTCTATAGCAATAACATGCAATAGTGTTGAAACCCATAAACAAACATACAGCTTCATGATGTATTCATTTATGCAAATATGCAACAGGAAGTAGTTCAAAGTAT